>VMDO01031379.1:0-20128 GCA_007922755.1 Pedetes capensis
TGTTAATTGTTTCTTTTGCTGTGCAGAAGCTTTTTAATTTCATGTGATTCCATTTATCTATTCTTGTTGCAATTTCTTGAGCAACTGGAGTCCTATTAAGGAAATACTTTCCTATGCCTATATGATGGAGTGTATTGCCTATCTTGCCTTCTATAAGTTTTAAAGTTTCTGGTTTTATGTTGAGATCTTTTATCCATTTTGAGTTAATTCTCGTGTATATTGAGAGATGGGAGTCCACTTTCATTTTTCTGCATGTGGATGACCATGTTTCCCCGCACCATTTGTTGAAAAGGCTGTCCTTTTTCCAGTTTATTTGCTTTGCTCCTTTGTTGAAAATCAGGTGGCTATAGGTGTGTTGAGGTATATCTGGGTCTTCTATTCTGTTCCAGATGTCTTCCAGCCTATTTTTGAGCAGCACTATATATTTCTGATGACAGCAAGCAGGTGTATGCTTATGATCTCAGTCTGAATTCCAGACCAAGCAAGGCAGGATATCTCTCTAGGAAAACAATCCAACTAAGGGACAGAGACAGACTGTGTCCCAGAATGTTGAAGATAGGTCTTCAGACTCCACAATTGAAGACAAAGTAAGTGAAGTTGAAAACAAGGGACCAGAATCCCACAACCAAACATGTATCATGCTCTATGCTCATATAAACCATCTTACCACCTTATGAGGTAGGCTGATTTCCTTCATCCTGAGAATGAGGAGGCTGAAGCACAGAGAAAGGTTACCCAGAGGCCAACATCACCATGGAGGCTTGATCCTGGGTCTGCTTCTGAAATTCAAGCTCTTTCTCCTACATCATACTTCCTCCCCAAGAAATAACAAAGGGACTAGAAACCAACACGAAGTTCCACCTGGTTATAAGCTCTAAATTCAAGCGTCTTCAATACCCCAATTGGTTACAGGATGGCCTGGGGTAGGAGTGAGGCTTTCAGTGAGTGTTGGAGCCTCCTTGGGAAGAAGAGGAGGAATTTGGGATGAGAAGCCAGTTCTTTCACATTAATAGTGAGTGGAGGATCCAAACCCCTTTGTGGGCTCCACCACCTAAAGCAAAAAATACTGACATCTCTTATTGTTGCTTGTGGTGACACGGAAGGAGCACCCTAGGATGGCCCCCACCTGCAATCTGCATATTAGTTGTTAGTGTGGAATAGCCACCAACACAGACACTTCAGGACTATGAAGATCAACAATACAGTAGAGGGATAGGAGTTGGCAAACAACTGGAGTCAGAAAATTGGGCAATATATTGGTCTCCCATTGTGAATGTAACAAATTATCACAAACTTGATGGCAATCTCAGTTCTAGAGGCCAGAAGTCCAAAATGGGTTTCCCTGGCTGAACCCAAGATTTTTGTATTGCTGTACCCTCTCAAGAGACTGCAGAGATATCATTTCCTTGCCTTTTTCAGCTTCTGAGCTGCATGTTGTATATTCCTTGGTTCCCAGTCTCTTTCCATCTTCAAAGCCAGCAGTGTAGCAGCTTTAAATATGTTTCTGCTTCCATTGTCTTTACAACACTTCTTCTCTCTCCTCTAGCCAATCTCTGTATCATGGAGACACTGGTGATTATGTGCCTACAGCTATACCACTGTGGTAGCTGATCCCATCCGATCTTGGAAGCTAAGCAGGGTTGAGCCTTGTTAGTATAGGACTGCCTGGGAACACCAGGTGCTGTAAGCTTGGGAAAAGGACTCAGCAACCCACTCTCCAAAACACAATCAGCCATTGAAAGTCCTATGAATAGCAGAGAAGTACTAACAATACTATTTCATCTGTTGTACATAGGGTTGCTATGAGTCAGATACTGACTAGACGGCACCTAACAACAACAACAACAACAACAACAACAACAACAACAACAGTGATTATATATAAGGGCCCACCAGAAAACACAGGATAATCTCCCCATCTAAAGATTCTTGGCCACATCTGCAAATCCATTTTTCCACAGAAGTGACACTTCCAGGTTCTGAGGATTAGCACCTAGATGTCTTCAGAGCCACTACTAGTCCTACCATGGGAATAACACTTTATTCCATTTATTAGCTATATGGCCTCTGGCAGCTTACTAACTCCCTCTGAGTCTCTGTTCCTCTATGTGTAAAATGGGATATTCATAATATCTACTTCATAGAATTATTGTAAGGATTTAATAAAGAAAGCATGTTAAGTTTCAGCACAAACCTTGGCATATGGATACCATTGTTTTTACTACTGGGGAGAGCATCGAACCCAGAGCCTCTCACACACTAGGCAGGAGCTCTGCCACTGAGCCACATTCTTAACAACATTTTTATATTTTATTTTGAGACGAGATCTCACTAATTTGTGCAGGCTGCCTTTGGCTTCAAACTCATGATCCTCCTGCCATTGCCACCCAAGTCAAAGGGATTACAGGTGCGTGCCATGGCACCCAGTGGATAGCATTTTTTTCACTACATGAGAGTTGACAGGGCCTTACACATGCTAGGCAAATGGTCTACCACCTAGCTTTACCCCCAACCTCTTTTTTTTATTTTTTATTTTTATTTTGAGATAGGACTGCAGTAAATTGAAAAGGCTTCCTCTAGTCTCAAACTTGTGATTGTCCTGCCTCAGCCTCCCAAGTCACTGGGGATGACAGGCATGAGAAAGTGTTTCAAGTCTGAAACCAGAGCATTCTGCCTGCCTATCCCACAGGTCAGCTGTATGTCCCTGGAAAGTTGCTTTACCTCTCTGAGCCACTATTCATCTGAAGACGGGGAATAGTATCATGCCATCTAGCTCTCTGAGGGAACTTCTGAAAAGGACACCACTGCATGTAATAAGCTGAATACATAGTTGGAAGCAGCAAATAGAAAGGATGAAGGTGGGAATGAGAACAGTAGGAACAATAGCAGAACCCACTGAGCATGTACTAAGTGCAAACAAAGTTCTACCTTCCCTCCATGCACTTTCTCATTTAAACTTCACAGTTGTCACAAAGAGAAATAAGCACTATTGTCACCCTAGTTTTCAGACTAAGAAATAGGCATACAAAGGTTAAGTAACTTACCCAAGGTCACATAGTAAGAAAGGGTCTCTATTAGTTTCCTGTGGCTGCTGTAACGAGTTACCACAAAGTGAGTGGTTCAAAACAACAGGAATAAGTCCTCTCATAAATGTGGAGAAGTCCAAAATTGAGATGTTGGCAGGGTCACACTTCCTCCAAGGGCTCTGGAGGAAGACCCTTCCTTACCTCGTCAAGCTTCTGGCATTATTGGCCATCCTAGGCATGCCTTGCCTTGTAGACATGCCACTCCCATCTCTGCCTCCATCATCTCATGGATGAGGTCTCATGGGATGAGGCAGAATTTCCTCTGCACTTCTGGCCCAGAGCAGGCCCAGATGTAGGGGCAGCTAGTGCAGGGGAATAGTCATGGATCATCCCAGATCAAATGACCCTGGGAAGACTCCCCCAGCACAGACTCCACTAGCCCATGTTTCACTCAAAACTGATTTTACTTCAAACTAAGGCTGAGCCCCATTATCATTACTTAATGTCAGTGTAACAGCAGTGTGATGCCCAGGCTTTTATACAATATATCATCCCCATAGACTTGGATGCTAGCAGGACACAGCAGAAATACAGCCTCCCAACTTCCCAATGTGCTTTCAGCCATCAATATTGATGGTGTGTCATCAATCAAATCCAGCAGGATTTTACGTGCTCTCCTTTTTAACCAGGCTTTACCATGCATTACAATGGAATATCTAAAACCATGTACACATTTTATCAAGCCTTCATGACCACTAAATGCTCTCTGGTTTGCAGTTCCAAATATTATTCATTACATCTAGAGAGGTAGTGTGCAAAATAATGAAACCACACAGGAACTGAGCATGATTTAGAATAGGGAGGCAGAAAGGCCATCAAAATCCACTGCCTGATCCAGACTACAGACCAAACTAGGCATGTCCAGTATTAGTTCACACTCCCTCCCTCCCGCTTCCTTCTGAACCACTAATCTTAGAGTCAAGATGCCTGGTTCAAATCCCAGCCTCACGTGAGCTTGAGCTGGGGTACACTCCTTCGCTTCCAGCCTCACTGTCTTCATCTGCAAACAGGGAACAATTCTGCCCACTGTGAGAGTTTATAAGGACTTCAATCAAGTCTTGCACATCTCTAGATTTTTGATCATGAATCACCTCTACAGTAGAGCCATCTCTGGCCCTCCCATTTTTAAATTTATTTGCTACCTCACCTCATCCTAAGCAATGCCAATCCTCCTTAGCAGGCACCATTATTCACTGGCACTCACCACCTACTCACAGACTGTAGCACAGAAGTTTGACAAAAGCAAGATGTGTCCATTTTGCTCACTGATTTAACCCCAGGACCTTGACAATAGAGTAAAGGGATAACATGCATAACAATCCCTTATAAACAGTTCACATTGGCTCACTAGGGACAGACTGAGTCTCAGAGCAGGCATGAATAGCAGCACTATATATTTCGTCCATGAGAGGCTCTGCAGGAAGCTTCCTGTGCATTCATTCTCTCCAGCAATCCTAAGAGGCAGCTGCTGGTCTCCCACATCATAAAAAAGGACTCCTAGAGTATTCAGTTCTGAATTTGTTTCATGGTTACCATGTGCCTTGAAGAGATCACAGTCACCCAAGCCTCTCTTCTCTATGGCTCCTTCCCGGGCATTCTCACACAAGTCAGTGCTTATCTCTTTATCACAGGGACCACGGTCCATCATAAGTTCTCTCTCCTGAACCACTAGATCTCCATGCAGGTAGAGACCGTGACCCATCTCTGTGTCACTGCCACCTAGTAGTTGCCCAATGAATGTGGGGAAGATAAATGAATAAAGGTAAGATCAAGACCTCATACTAGGATCTGAGGCAGCATGTCGGGCATGTGTGTTGCTACTCCTGCCTCCAATCCTGGCTCAAAAAGATGAATGAATTGTCCTTGCCTTTCTTTCCAAACATTGACTCAGCCTCAAAATCCTCCTTGCACTTACTCTAGGCAGCTGTTCCCAGCCCATTAGAGTTGGCAGAGTAAATTCATCATCGACTCCTCCTGACCTGGCAACTTTGGGCCTGACCAGGCCCAACTTTGATTAGCTTCCAAATTCTAATGTGATCAGACATCACAGTGGTATGGCTACAGGAAAGCCTCTGTTTCCTATGATCAAATGGAAGTCACAATGCCCATATCACATTGATGTTTGATAAGAATTAAATGAGCTAAACAGTACAGAACCTCACACAGTACCTGACCATAGGGCAAGGCCAATCAGTCACCCAGCAGCTCAACATCTATGCAGCCCTCCAGAGGCTCTGCAGTCAGGAAGTTGTGTTCAGTAAAGTTAGCCCACCCCTCCTCAGGCTATTTAGTTAGTAAAAGCCAGGCTTGCTGCTATAACAGCATTAGGATCTTGGTTCCCAGCCTGAATCTGACTAGGACCCAAACTGGCAGTCAAAGCGAGCAAGAGCAAAAGCCCACAAAATACCACTGTTTCAGTCCTGAGCAGTGTTCCAAGCCTTCTCACATAGCTATTAGGCTGGAAGCCTGGCTACAGGTGGCAAGGACTTCCCTCTCTCTCCCCAACAGAAGCAACGAGTCCCAGAAATCTCTGCAGACACATCTTCCTACACCTGGCTCTCTACCTGTCATCTTCTGAAACAAGACCAACCTGCTTTGCACAACTTCTCAACCACATTGAAGTTTCTACCCTATACTCTCTGCATTTGTAGGGGTGAAGGGGGAAGAGCCTTTCCAACAGAGAGGGGTGATAGTTATAGAAATACATCATCAAAAATTCTGGTGGGGTATTCCTGGTGTTCTAAACAATTGCTTGGCTGAAAAAAAAGCAGTCCTCTTTTCAGAAAGCAAGACTATGTTTGCAAGCCATGAGGCACCCAGGGCTGTCCTACAAGGAAGAGGCTCCTGAGACAAAGAGCTGTTCAGGCCACTTCCCCTCAAACATAGCAGAAAACACATCCTCCTGGGCAGCAGCAGCCCAGCCCATGGTGCAGCAGTGGTGGCACTCCAGCAGGTGACCCAAGGCCATCACCGGTAGTTCCTTGACGGATTTGTTTGCATCTTTGAAATTCCAGAAGTAATGGAAAGATGATGGTGGGAACACATGGGACAGAAGGAGGGAAGAGCAGAATATTCTTTAAAATCATCAGGAAAAACAACAACCTGAGGGGAAAAGAAAATGCAAAGCAGCAATGCTTAACACAGAAGTGAGACTGAAGATCAGCAAATTGTCTCAGCCAAATGGAGTGAAGACCCAGAGAGTGGAATAATGCTTCCACAAACCAACATCATGATCAACCAAAAACTGGAATGGACAAGGGAGACTTCTCCTCAGAATCTGGGAGGAACCATGGCCCTGTTGATAGCTTGGTTTCAGACTTCTGGCCTCCAGTAGGACGAGAGAATACATTTTTATTGCTTTAAGTCACTACATTTGTGGCAGTTTATTATAGCAGCCCCAGGAAACAAATACACTGGTGGCTTTCCTTCTGCCTGGGCTGCCTTCCCCATTCTCCCCAAGCTCATCATGTCCATCCCATTACTGGATTACAAATACTCAGCAGAGAACATAAACTAGGCACTGTGGTGCATGTCTATAATCCCAGCAACCTGGGAGGTGGCAGGAGGAGGCTCATGAATTCAAGGCCAGAGGCAGACTGCACAACTTAGTGAGACCTCATCTTGAAAGAGAAAATTAAAACGGGGCTCAGGTGAAGCTCAGTGGTAGAGCACTTGCTAGTATATAGGAGGCTACAGGTTAAACTCCCACCCCAGTACTGAAAAAAAAAAGTCCTCAGAGAACATGGCGCACAGTTTTTACTCAATCAATGGCAGATAAGATATAAGCTCCAGAAGCACAGGACCTTGTCTATCATAACTTCTCTGTATCCTTAGTGTCTAGCATGCGGGAGGGGGCTCAATATATAGCTTCCAAATATGCAAATTAATAAATGAATGAATGGTGTTTCCTTGAAGATTCAACACAAGTTTGATCTTAACCCTGTAAATTCTCCTAACACTGAATGACATAAGCATATTTCCGTATATCACCAATGGTGTTGTAGGGAGTTTATTCACTCATCCCTTGGACAGTGATCTGAGGGCTTCCATAATCCTGGTGGTACTCAAGGTTCTGAAGCTGCTAGTGGCAAACAAGACAGATGAAGCCCCTGACCTTCCTACGTTTGGGGAGACAAATGAGGCACAGGAAACAAAAGGCAACGTAGTAAGATTTCGAGTAGCGATTACTACTATGGGAAATAAAAGGGTTGACAAAGGGGCCAGATGGGAAGGCTGGAGCTCTTTGGGATGGAATGGTCAGGAAAAGAATCTCTGAAGATAACAACACTGTAGCTGAGACCTGATGAAGTGGGGGAACACACCATGCTAAAGGCAGAGGGAGAAGGTACCCCACACAGAGTACAGCAAGTATGAAGCCCTTGACGCTCTGCAGGTTGGAATATGAATGAGAATATGGTGATGTTACAGCCCAAGAGCAAATAGGAAACTGAGAAAATGAGGTCAAAAGGAAAGGTGGGATGCAGCTCATGTAGGACCTCATAAGCAATAGCAAGGAGTTTATATTTTTTCAAGTAAAGACACTACCGGATTTTGAGCAGGCAGTGACTTGATCTAAGTCCCTCTGACAACAGCATGGAGAAAAGACTGAAAGAAGTCTGGAAAGAATATAAGCAGAGACCTGTTAAGTAGCTTTTGCAACCATCCAGTCATGAGGGTATGCCAGCATGGGTCAGACCTCTGTTAAAGGAATTTGAGAAGTAGTTTTGAAAAGTCATACAAATGTTTCCTAGGACATAAAGATTTTAAACAAAACTGTGTGTTTAACTTGCCTGGCCACATTAATGATGTGTGGTGTTCAATGAATACTTGTATACTTGATCCTAGCCAAAAGACCAAGAAGCAGTGAATGCTTATACATAGATAGGACATCTTGGTGTCCTAGCAGCCAGGCCAACTCAAGGTTTATCAAGCCTAGGGCTTCCAGCTGCATCAAATCCCACAATAAGGTGAAGGAGCTCAGCATAAGTCAGTGTTGTCTTCATCTGCCTCCTGATATACAGTGAGATAAAAATGGCATCTTATTTCCCAGGTATGCCTGCCCTGTTATTCACACAGTAGTCAATCCAAGTTATTTGCCCTGGCTATTGCCAACAACAAATGTCAGAAAAGATGGGTGCCATAAAGCTTCCAGTATGTAGTTTGCCAAAGATATTCGATACTCCTCTCTGGGTTGTGATCCCACCTAGTGTGTGACAGCCAGCAACAGAATGGTGGTTTCACAGTGTTATTCCTCATGAGTGATGTGACCTGCCATTTAGGTCCCCTGGAATATTCAGAGTTGAGTGAAGAGATATTTTACACTGGGCTTGAGATTCATAAATCTTAACAAGCAGGCTTTACTCTGCTCATTTCCTCTGTAACAGGTTGAACAAGACAACCTTCATGGAAGCCTCTTTCTAAAGAGATCTGGTAAGCCCATGACCTGGTGCCTCCCTTTCTAATGTGTTTTAGGATCCCTTTCTCATAGTTTGTGCCACAATCTTCAGCCAAGTGAGAGATCAACCCAGGACTAAGTGACACTCTACCCTGATACCTTGTCAGGTTAGAGAGTCATCCTGCAAAAGCTGGGCCCAATTTAACATCCCAAGGAAGGAATGCAGTTTTTATAGCAACACAATATCCAGCACCCTGACTGACACATTATAGGAACTTAACAATGAATAAGTGTGTGAGTAAATGAATGAATGGTGTCTATTCACAATCTCTAGGACCAAAAGTGAAGCCTTGGTCCTCTCGGCTGTTTATGTCCCAGCATTTGAACACCTGCACTACAGATAACTGAAAAATGCTGAAATCATGGGATTAACATGAGGTCACCTATGACTGGAATTTCCAGGTAACTTCAAGTAGTCAAAGAATAGAATTATGTGAAAGTGATCATGAGAATAATAGTCATAGTCATATGCAATATTTTCCCATTCACTAGTCCTGGGTCAACTGATCATGTTTATACCACATGATTCTATCCCCCTTCCCCACAAGTGAAGAGGTTGAAGATGCCACCTGATCCAAAGAAGTCCCACATAGACTGAGTCCAGCCAATAAATTCTTCCCTTGGGAATCTGATAACAGAGACAAAGAGTCTATTATTAGTTGGCAGCAGAGGCTTGAGGTTGTAACATAGGACAGAGGTTGGAAAACTCCTCCTGTGGACCAAATCTATCCTACCAATATCACCCTCAGATTCAGTGACTGACTACAAGGACCTCTAGAACCAAGGAAAGTCACTGTTCTCATAGTTATGGTTTATTAGGCAAAAGCATATAAGTTAAAAATCAGCCAAGGGAAAAGACACAGGGACAGGGCCTAGGAAAGACCAGGCATGGAGCTTTCAGTTGGCCTCTCCCAGTGAAGCCATGAAGATAGCACCTTTATTTCCCAGAAATGGTTGGTGACAATCAGGAAAGCTTACCTGAACTTTGGTGTCTAGGTTTTTATTGAGTCTCAGTTATACATATGTAGCTGCCCTTAGTATCCAGCCCCTCCAGAGGTCAAGCTGACACATGGGGCCCAAGCCCCACCATAAATCACATTGTGAGTATAATGGGCATGGCCCATGGCCCCCAGGTAAACAAAGATACCTTTATCCTGGAGGACATCCCAAGAGCTTAGATCTTCCCTCCTAGGAGCTGGGCAAGAGCAAATCCTTTCTTTTGCCAAGGTAATCCTTTACAGTATACAACTATAGTAAGGAAGACCACAAAGAAGAAGAAACCATTGCTGCGCCCTGAGACAACTTGTCCTGTGACTGGGAAAATTCTGTAGTACTCATGAAAGTCCTCAGGAAGCAGACCTCTAAGGAGTGCCTATCAAGCAGCACATACCCTGCAAATGCCTGTGTCTACAGCACACCGAGGCTCTGGGTGCAGCATGGAAAGCCTGACCCTGGAAATAACTCAATGCCTCCCTCTTCAGCCTGTCTTCCTTAATGTGTTATAGGCATTTATTCACCATGCACTTCCTAACATGTTGTATGAGCCAGGCTCCAGTCCAGGCACTGGGGATGCAGGAATGAATCTGATGGGCAGGATACTTGCTATCATAGAGCTTGCATTCCATTGGAGTGAGCAGAACAGGCAAAAACCAAGTAAATAAAAAGCAAGATCCATTCTAACAGTGCTTAAATCATTATTCATTAAGATGGCCTAAAGTGGGAAAGGATGGGAGACCACCTGGGAACAACAGGTGCTGCAGGCTTGGGAGAAGGACTGAGCAACCCACTCCCAAAAATTAATTTGCCATTGGAAACCCTATGAATAGCAGAGAAGCACTGACAATAGTGTTTCATCTGTTGTCCGTAGGGTCACTATGAGTCAGATACCAACTTGATGGCACCTAACAACAACAACAAAGTGGGAGAAACTTTAAAGGGGTAAAATGTAGCTGAACTGAACAATTAGAAGGAATGTCCTAGCATTAAGCCAAAGCCTGGGACAGGGCTGAGACTGTGTGTCAGTGAGAAGAGAGCAGGCAAGGAGCACAGAGAGGGTTTCCAATGGACTCAAGTGCTTCAACCAAGTCTTCCACTCAGATATACCTCCCAGCCACCCATTGCCTGCTAGGAGTTCACATAAAGATAAATTAGTCTTTCATGTAGAAGTTGGCTTTGATGGCATGAGGAAGAATTAGTTTGTGAAAATAAGTTGTTTCTTTTTGATATTCCACACTTTAGGAAGTAGGTTTGGTGTAGTTTTTTTGTTTTATTTTGGTTTGGTTTTGTTTTGTTTAGTGGAGGTAAAATTCATATAACATAAAATCAACAATTTCAAGGGGAAAATTTCAATGGCACTTAGTACTACTATTCACAATGTTATGCAACCACTCCCTCTACATAGATTTAAAACATTTTGTCCTTCAAAAGAAAACCCTGCACAGGCTCTTGTGCAATGGCTGAGGGGCCTGAGATGGGCCTGGCTGGCAGGAAGAGGATGGGGTGTCTGCAGCAGCCTGGACTTGTGGTCGGCAGTTTGGGTCACCCAAGGCCTATCTAGAACTTTCAAATAGGATCCCTCTGCAGTACACAGATATTTTCTTTCCCAGGGAAAAAAGTATAGATGTGTGTTGGGGAGTGGGAATTGACTAGAGATCCCATCCCAGGGTTAGTCAAACACTTTTGCCAAACAGGCTGTCTAGGAGCAGCACCTAGTCCAACTAGATGGGAAAGACCTACAAAGATGACTTCTATTTGCACAGAGACCTGAAGACAAATACTAAGTACCCACCAAATGAGGGTAGTGAGGTTGGGCCATTAACAGCATACTGGAATCTGACTATTGCATGCCATATGCATGAACTGAAATATCACTATACCTATAAATATATACAATTCATGTCAAAAAATTTTTTAAAAGAGTATACCAGAAGTAAAAGATTATGATTCCTGACCCAGCTGTATCAGCACCATCAAGAACATTGCTGGAAATGCAAATTTTCATGCCTGCCCCAGACCAGCTGAATCTGACACTCTAGGGGTGGGTCCTAGCCAAGATCTGTTTTAACCATCTCAAGGGGATCCTACAGAAGCTAGAGTTTGAGAATCACTTCCCAGGGGAATTGTAAATATTTCACAGTCACGCTCAAATTCTTCCCAAGCTGTTCCTGAATTCACCATTCTATCCCCTGTCTGTTGGAATGCCTTGGCGTTTATCTTCTTATTTATGCTTCCCAAGGCAGTTTTGTTCAGTCACGTTCACAGTGTTCACCATGTGCCAGGGCATATAGTCTTATGCACTGTACACACCCTGGCCTAATGACTCTCCCAATACCCCCATGAGATAAATTCTGTCATTATCCTCACTTTCCAGATAAGGAAATCAAGACTCAAAGAAGTAAAGTAACTTCCCTAAGGTCCCACAGCTACTGAGTGGGTTTAAACCAAAGCTGGCCAAGCCCTGCATCATCACTCTACATTGCTATGAAGCTTAATTCTGGGTTGTTCTGACTCCTTTAATCACCCCTATCATTGTCCCCTCTAATCTCCATGTATGTGCACACACTGTAGCACTTATCACACTGAAATGCCCATCTGTTTCCCATATTAGATCACGAGCTCTGATAGCAGGGGCTGTGACGTCCATCTCTGCATCTACCTGGCACAGGTAGGTGCTCTGAAACATTAAAAAAGGTGAAAGAATATAGTTCACTTGTGAGCAGCCCTATTGTACACCTGCTAACAAACTCATGGGTTCATTTTAGGATCTCCATCACTCAGCTATGGGAGAAGGACATGGCAATACACTCCCCAGGCAATCTCGAAACAATCAGCCATTGAAAACCCTATGAGGGTTGCTATGAGTAGGATACCAACTTGACGGCACATAACAACAACAACAACAACATCACTCAGCTAGAGAAAACCTTCATCCCTCAGTCATAATATATGGGAAATGCCCACCTTCCTGGGACTCTGCACCATCTCCAAGAAACCTCTCCAGGCCCTTAGAGACACTTATTCCAAAGGAACAGAGAGGAGGACTTGGTATTTAAGTCTGAGAGCCGAGAACCTATGGAACAGGCGGCAGTGACTGCAAAATGCTACAACCACAGCTGCTGTCTTACCATTTTCAGAAAATGAGCCAAAAGACTTCTTTAAGAGAAGGCAGGTTTTCATCAACTGTTTTAACTTGGTGGCCTTGGCCTGGGAATGAAGTGGCAAAGATGCAGCACATCTTGCGTGTGGCCTTCATGGATATACGGTTCCAGGGTATAGGAGGCTCACCGTGGTCCCTGAGAGGACAGCCTGCCAAGGAGGATCATGCCCTTCATTACAATTAATGGACTACATGGGGTTCTTTTTAATGTTAAAGAAGTACAACTGTCCAAAATCCTGATTAGGGGGGCTAGTATGCTGGTCCAATCCTGGTGGTACTAAAGTGGAGGCATAGATCCCTTTATATTTCAATGTCTGTTTCTCTAGTTCTCAAATGTAAGCTCTCTGAGGATCAGGCATCTTCTGTGTTGACCACTATATTCTCAGAGTCTACCACTGGCAGGCACCATTTGTTGATGATCTGCTATGCAATGCCAAAATGACTGGCTGAATTGTCACCAAATGTAAAATAGTATCAGTTGGTGGTTGCTACATACACAACCATTCCAGTACCTACTGCTTAAAGTCATAAGCAGTTATGATTACTCATGAGTCTCTGGGGCAGACCCAGGCTAGGCCTGATGGAGCTCCACAAGGCTGGCTCACATGTTAGGGAGCAGCTGATAGGACAATTAGTGATGGGCTGCTCTAGGATGACCTCACTCCCAAATCTTGTAATTGGCTACTAGTCACTGAAATTTCAGGGGCAGCTGGGTCACAGGTCTCTTGTCATCTATCTGATCTCTAATGGCTGTGGCTCCATGAGTACAAGGCCTAGGCTCCGAACTGGCACACCATCATTTCTACCACACTGAAGCAGCCAAAGCAAGTCACAAATCATCCCAGTTTCCCAGATTTCCCAGCTTTGGGAAAACAGACTCCATATATTGTTGGGAAAAATTGCAAAGCCACATTATAAGGAATTGCAAAGTTCACTCTGTGGCCATTTCTGCAGTCTACCTCACACATGTACTTCAAAATTTATGGCTAAAAATACAAATTATGTGGCAAATAGGCAGAGCATTGTTGGAACGCCTTTCAAGAACATTTCAAGGAGATGGGCTGTTAACTCCCACAGTTAATGCAAAATTTCATTTTTCATTATGTTGGCTATCAGACACTAAAAGCATCAGAAGCAGGGATTCAATTATTTGATTCTTCCTTGTGGTGGGGAGAGAATAAAAATAATAGAATTATGATGACCATAATTTTTTAGTAACATTAAAAAATTGACAAGAGCATTATCCACCTTACAAGTACCAACTACAGGCCAGACATGGGATTGGGCTTTATGTATACATTGTTGTACTTTGTTTCTAACCCTCACAAATCTCAGAGGTCTTTTTCAACCATTTGCCTAACACAGACAGGAGCTCAGAAAAGGCAGCTAACCACCTGAGCAGCTGTGGTGGAATACAAGCTTAGGTCTGCTAGTTTCCAAGTGAGAGGATGGTCCATTATGCCAAACTCAACATCTGACCATTCCTGGAAGAGAATGTAAAGTGGGGAAGTAATTCACTTTGCATGTCTTGACCCCCTGGTACTTAAGAACACTCCAGCCCTACAGTGCCATCTTTCCCCTGCTAGAAATGCCTTCTGGTCAATGCAGGGTCAAAGTTTTAGTATCCATGAGGGCAGCTATGTTACTGAGGCTTCTATTGTCTGGTTACTTAGAGAAACCATATAGCTTAATTTTATTAATTCATATTGATTTATATCCTTGGCTTTTCCCACAAAGGATTTGAGGAAACTTACAACAAAAAACAATATAACTGAGTATAGAATCCTGGAAATCAAATGCTGATAGAAATATATTCCCAGAACCATTTTTTTCATGGTATCTTTTCCTGTTCTGTGTGGACAAAATGAGAAATTACCATCACAGAATCTCAGCCTTGGGAGAAGTCATGGTGGATCTCCAAACAGAAAACAGAAAAATTACCAGGGAATGTATTTAAAATGCAGATTACTTAGCCCCACCCCTAGACTTTGATTCAGGCCTTAAAACATATTTAAATTAAGATTTTAATTGTCCCAGGTAATTCTATTGCAGGTGGCATAGATTATCTTAGAGAAAACTTGATAAAATCCAAACTACTTAACAATGAAGGAATCACCTGGACAAGAGTTACTTCAAATTAACATACTTGACAGTCTTCCATGTACTGAGCCCAGTGCTTAGCCCCAAAGGTTGAAAGATAAGTAAGAATCCTGCCCTTAAGAACTAGGTCAAACATGGCAACTGTGAATTACATTACCAGTGGTGACATACCCTATTTAGCATCACAGCCTAAAAGTATTCACACTTTGAGAAATGTGGGTAAGTTTCATCTACAAGATGCTTCATGAGGAAAGAGGCTTAAAAGCCTAGCTTCTGCAGGTAAGCTTCTGCAGGTAGAAAGCATCCTGGATCTGAAATTGTTGGCTGTGTTGTCTATAGGAAAAGACTGAACTTCTTTGGGACCTGGCTTTGCCACTTATAAGGTGATAAGGGTAGTGCCTACCACATTAGGTGGTAAGAATTCAATGAGAGAATAAACACGGAGCAAATTAATTTCAGAATTGTAAGGTGTGTGTTGTCTATGAATTTTCCTGCCCTAGGCACTTCAAAATGTTTTGGTAGCATGGTGACCATGGTGACAGATATGGTGGTCAGGGTAGCAGAAGCGGTGGTGGTAGTATTTAAACTCTTCCTAGTTCACCTGGACACAAAAACAAAGACTAGAAGAGACTGCAACCAAAAGGGGAAAGAAAGAAAGAAAGAAAGAAAGAAAGAAAGAAAGAAAGAAAGAAAGAGAGGGAAAGCTAAAGGGAAGGGAAGGGAAGGGAAAGAACAGAAAAGAAAAGAAGAGAAAAGATCCTGATGCTTGGCTCTAGAGTGAATTCCTCCTTTCTCAATTCCCAAAAAATACCTAAGACTGATCTAGGATGAAGGGTAAGAGACATAACAAGTTCCACTTTGGTTAATAAGTTGGAGACAAATAGAACTTCCAGCTAGGAAAGTAGTTTTGTAACTACAGAGATAGATGTAAGCCAGTCACGATGGCATGCACCTATAATCCTAGAGACTCAGTAGGCTGAGGCAGGAGGATCTCAGGTTCCAGGCCAGAGGCAGCCTGTAAAACTTAGTGAGACCTGGCTCAAAATAAAAAATTAAAAAGGGGTGGGGGTATAGCTCCCCCACCCTTGCCTAGCATGCGTGATATCTTGGGTTCAATTCCCCAGTACCAAAATAAGAAGGAGAAAGAGAAAGAGGAGGAAGAAGAAAAAGGAGGGAAGAGGAGGAAAGAGGAAAGAGGGAAGAGGGAGAAGGAGGAGGAAGAGGAAGCAGAGGAGGAAAAGTATGGATTTGAGAATCATCAAACATGCCAAGAAGTCACATGGAAGAAATGAGTAGGGAAAATTTGTAGAGAGGAGAGGGAAAGTATGAGGGCAAAATGAGAAGTCATTGCAAGACTAGCATGCATTTCTTTGCAGTGGACTATTCTTTAGGTGGCTGGGATTTAGCTCAGTTGGTAGAGCACTGCGCTGCAGTCTCTGAGGTTCCACGTTCGATTCCCAGCACCCAAAAAATGGGAGAAGGGCCTGGCAATCCACTCCCAAGGCAATCCCAAAACAGTCAGCCATTGAAAACCCTATGAGGGTCGCTATGAGTCGGATACCGACTTGACGGCACCTAACAACAACAACAATTCTTTAGGTATAACAGTTTAATAAGAGTTTTAGTGGGTTGGAGTTAAGATGGCGGACAGATAACACACACCTTCTGTTCCGGAGTAATGGGAACCCTCGATTAGGGGTTTAAAACTCAAATTGAATAAATAGAAATAGTGATAATTTAGTTTGAGAGATAGAGAATGAAACTAGGCGTACACTGAAATCAAGGATTTGGCTTCAGAGGAGCTACACAGTGGTCAGCAGTGGGACCGCCGCCATTTTGCCATCACACAGACGGAGGATAGAATCCCAGAGACTCAGAGGGGACTTCGCACACATGCACCCACAGGAGCCGGACCCAACACGGAGTGCAACCTTGGCAGCACACTCTCACCCTGCCTGGGGGACACAAACTACAAATTCCGGGTGAGTCAGTTTGAGGTGGCACACGGAATTGCCATCGATAGCAGCCTCGGAGCGAACGGGGAAACTGGTGCCAGCGATACGCATCTAGAGCTGAGACGGGGCTCCCTCCCTCCTGTTGTGGCAGGTCAGGTGTACAGACGCGATCTCCACAGATATATGGGCACATATATACCTGGATCCCAGACACACCACAGGTGAGCCCAAATCAACCTACTGTACTGTGGAGAAATCTGGGGTTTGTGGAGGCAACTGAGCCCCACAGGGACAGAGAGCTCCTTTTCGGCAGAGCCTAGTGGCACAATTAGCCACAAGCAGAGCAGTTCCGAGCGCAATCACAGCACACGACAAAATCTGTTTCAGATTCCATCTGGGTCGGTGGGAGAGCATCCCACCCACAAGAGGATATGGTCCTGCCAAGTGGGTGGAAAGCCCTGCAATAAAAAACTCCACAATAGCAGCCATATTCCCCACATGCTGTAGGTTTGGGGGAGGAAATCTCTGATTTGGGGAATTGGCACCCGAACTACGTGGGACAGGGAGAACTCCAGGGAAGACCCCACAGGTTCCACTGCCTCTCGAACAATACAATAGTCACAGAATATTTCGTGGAACAGTCTCTTTGGGCACTCGGTGCCCCGATTAAATCCAGGTTATTATGGAGCGTTTTGCTATATTGACCCAATAAGATCGACTATTATTGCAGATTGTGTGGAAATACTGCCACCCTGAGTTCGGTAGGAAGCACTGCATCCTACAGTATCGACTCCACCTGGTCGAACTGGGTGTCCTCAGTTCAGATTCCACCTCCAAGAAGATATAAGTATTTTTGTTTTTTTTTTTAAACGGGGGTTAACCCAGGGTCTTGAGCCTGCTTCCTTTGTGGGAGCTGGGCCGACACACTGTGCCCCCAGCCCATATATTTTTTGCTTTTTGAGACAGGGTATTGCTGGGTTGCACAGATCTCGGGCTTGTGATCCTCCTGCATCCATCCCCCAAGCCACTGGGATTCCAGGCGTCCATCACTGCACCTGACTACAAGAGTTTTTATATGTATGTGGGAGCGTGTATGCGTGAGGTCTGGAATTTTATTTTATTTTATTGTGTTTTTTTCTTTTTATTTTATTTTTAATTTTTATTTTATTTTAATTTTATTATTATTATTTTTTGTATGGGGGTTTGAACCCAAGGTCCTGTGCCTGCTTGTGTGGTAGGTGCTGGACCGCCACGCTGCACCCCAGGACCCTTTTTTTGCTTTTTGAGACAGGGTCTAATTGGGTTGCACAGAAATCAAGCTTGCGTCCCTCCTGCCTCCGACCCCCAAGCCACAGGGATTGCAGGTGTGCACCACCACATCCGACTACAAGTGTTTTTATTTGTGTTTGGGAGAGTGTATGTGTGAGATTTGTTTCTTTCTTTCTTTCTTTCTTTCTTTCTTTTTCTTTCTTTGTCTTTCTTTTCCATTTTATTTTTCTCTTTTTCCTGCCTATTTTTCTTCCTTTCTTCTTTTACTCCCTTCCCTTTTTCTATTCTCCTTCTCTATTTCTTAAGCTATATATGTGTCATTGTTTTAATCATTTATCCCTTAAGTCTTGACCTTAACATTAATTTTGACAGTAATTTCTATTAGTCTCTGTCCTCTACCTCCTCTTTCCCCCTCTTCTATCACCAGATGCCCCCTTTCTCACCCAATAGAAGAGAAACAAAATCTATCGCCTCCATAACCCTTACCCCCCTTGGAGTTGGGCTGGTAGACTAAAGTGTCAACCACTCAGACCAAATAGCAGAGAACATACCCAGCTCTTAAGTTCTAATAAGCACCAGAGATTCAGCACCAATTTCAAAGGAATAACAGAGGAAGAAGTTCTGAATAACCAGGAGAGACAAATTCTATTTCCCAGACCACAGTATGGGCAAATCAAGTAAATCTACAAAAACCACAAAGGGGCAGGATGGAGCTGAAGGCTCCACAGATCATAAACCCCCAACAGATAACTCCAAGGACATGCAATTCTTAGAGATCTCTGATTCGGAGTTCAGAGTCATGGTTATAAGCATGCTAACAGAAATAAAGACAACTACTACAAATACACTGGAGATAATTGAAAGAAAGATTTCTAATTTTGAAGCAGTCTGTCATCCCAGTTAGAAATGATTAAGAAAAATCAAGCCACTTTGCTTGATAGTCAATCCAAATTATCAGAATTGAACACGGCTAAAGAACCCTTCTCTTCAAGACTGGATGAATCATAGCAAAGGATCTCTGAGGCAGAAGATGACATAAATGACCTGAAACACAAGCAATTAGAAATGGAGTCAATGATAAAAGTTTAAAAAAAATATTTCCAAGAGAACTCAGATAGAGTGAAAAAAAAAGAAATATAAGAATTATGGGTATTCCTGAACGAGAAGAAAGAATCACTGGAGGCCTTCACAACCTAGTAAATGATATCCTCAAGGAAAATTTCCCAAAGATAGCACAGGAAATGGATATATACACCACTAAGACTTTCAGGACTCCTTTGAAGTCTGACTTAAATAGATCATCCTTGAGACACGTCAGTGCTCGATTCCTGTCGTTAGAGACCAGAGATGCTATCCTGCAAGCAGCAAGACAGAATCCCCTTATTACTTATAAAAAACAGCCAATAAAAATTACTGCAGACTTTTCCATATCAACATTGAAAGCTAGAAAGGAATGGACACAGGTGATTCAAATATTAAGAAAAAACAATCTCCAGCCTAGACTAATATATCCAGAAAAATTATCTTTGATAATAGATGAGGAATATAAGACATTTAATGACATTGATGCTTTTAAATGATATGCAACCACCACACCAGCACTGGAGAGGATAATAAATCAACTACCACATCCAGGAGAGTTAAGACAACCCTATAAAGGAAATAAAAGAACTGGTTAGCTGAGATGAGTGCAACACAAGAAAGGTCCAAAGCAAACATGAATCATAAATCAGTAACAGGCAATGATTGGATAAGTGACAATAAATGCTCCTCAATAATCTCTATTAATGTAAATAGTCTTAACTCACCAATTAAGAGACAGAGGTTGGCTAACTGGATGAAAAAACACAAACCATCAATATGTGGTATTCAAGAAACTCATCTAACTCACAAAGACTGGAATAAACTGAGAGTTAAGGGCTGGAAAAATGTATACCTAGCAGGAGGGAAACAAAAGAAAGCAGGGGTTGCAATTCTAATTTCAGATAGATTAAATTTCACTCCAAAACTAATTAGAAGAGATAAGGATGGTCACTACATTTTAATACAAGGAACAATCAATCAAGAATCAATAACGCTCCTTAATATCTATGCCCCAAACATAGGA
>VMDO01031380.1:5424-20272 GCA_007922755.1 Pedetes capensis
ATATATATATATATGAACACCCTCCCCCCCCACAACAAACACATATACATTCTTCCCTCTGTATTCCTCAGTGTTTGTTTCAGGACCCCTGTCCCATCCAATAGATACCAAAATCTGTAGATACTCAAGCATATAAAATTGCATAGTATTTGCATATAACCTGTGTAACTCCTCTCATACTTTAATTCATCTCTAGTTATAAAACAACAACTAGTTATAATACCTTATGCAATGTAAAAACTATGTCAAATTGTTATACTGTATTGTTAAGGAAATATGGTGGTGCCTCAATACCGGTTATTAATTGGTTTCAGGAGGTGTGGTGAGCATTGAAAATGATAAGTACCAAACAAAGTTTTCCAGTAAGGAAAGAGTAGTGAATCACAAGTAAACTGACACTGACAAGTTCTAGCTTGCAGTTGAATACCAAGATAGGATTCACAAGAAAAGAAAGTTTGTACACATTCAGTGCAGGTGTAATTTCTCTCTTTTTTTTCAAATATTTTTGATTGAAAATTAGTTTAATCTTCAGTTGCAGAACCTAGTGATATAGAGGTCCAACTCTCTCTCCCTCTCTGTCTGTCTGTCTGTATGTACATACATACATACACACATACACATACACACACACACGCATTTGTACCACATACTATACTATACTATACTATACTATACTATACTACTAATTTTCCCTAGTTTACAGATGAATCCACTAAGGATGGAGTAGTTAAGCAGCTTTCCTGTGTGTTATGAAGCTAGGACTCAAATCCATGCAATTAACTAGCATCATAATATACTGTTTTTAAACCATGCACATGTAGTGTATGAGCATTTCTAGAACAGATTCTTTCTTACAATTTTTTGTAATTTGGAGAACCAAGTAGTATAGGCTATATTCAATTTTAATAAAGTCAAAGATATCTATAAAGAAATGAAGTTAGAAGAAGAGACTGGCAAGGTTGGGGTTAAAAGCCCCAAAACCCAAGTAACTGGCAGTTAAATTAACACAAATTCGTAAAACAGGAGGCATAACAATGGTGGATTTTATGGTCAATTAGAGATCATAGACCTTAATGATGTTGATTCTTATCATGTAGAAACATGAGTATACCACCACTAATTTCTCACAAAGCACTTGCCACCCACATACATATGAGAAAAAGGCTCTTATTTTAATACAAGAATCATTTCAAAATAGTTTACAGCACTATGGAGTATAAATAAAGCATTATTGCTTATTGAATTTGACCAATGGGCAACTGGTGTACAATCTACACAAAACATATTGTAAAACCACAGGTTCCCAAGTGATGTACTTCTAATAAACACATATTCTTAAGGAACTGATTGCTTTCTCCATTATTAATGACCTCAAACAGGTGGAGCCTCACTTGTTGAAGAAATTCCACTTGGAGACTTAACTTCCTTAGGATAGTAAGTTCACTGCACTCAAGCTAGGAAATAAAAAAAGGGTCTAGCTGTCCTTGGCTGAGATTTTTGATGTCTTGCTTTTTCAAGTCCACATAGGATGCTACAGAGAGAGTCCTGGGCATTCACATGTCATGCATTCCCCTCTACCTCACTTCATAAAATATTCCCACTAATCTCCGGTATTCTGTTTTGTCTTGGTTTCTTGATGTATTTGAAAAAGAATGCTGCAATAAATATCTTTCTAATTTTCAGTTGTGATAAAAATTATAATCTTTACCGATTTTTATTTATTGATATATTTGTTTAGTCTCTCTGGTTGTTGTTTAGAATTCTACTTCATTCTAAAAATTAGCATTAATCTTCAAGTCAGGAACATTTACCCTGCTTAGAGACTTCCACAATGTAACCTAACCACAGGATTGCCCATCTCAGTGCTGAATGTAGCAAACTGACTCAGCTTGACACATTTAGAATATGCTTAATATGTTACTATTACTATTGCACCTTTTGCTTCTATTACTGTATACATGTAGTCCTTGACTAGCTACTGAAATGTGGAGTTCTTATGCATAGGGACCATAAACCTCTTAAACTATGTCATATAAAGCAAAACACAGAACTTAACTGGGAAAAAAGAAGCCTTTCTAAAAATGAGCTGTTTTATCATTTGTAATTATTCTTAACAGTTTTCTCACCGCACAGTTGAAACAGAGAGATTTCTGATTGCATTTAGAATGTGGGAAAATTCCCCTTCTTCAAAGGGCAATCACTTTTAAGTGTTATTACTGCCTTTAACTCTAATCATTTCCACCATTCCGCTCTAGGTCCTAGTTTATACTCCTTCCCCTGAGGTTCAACCTCTTGAATGTTTTGTAACCGACACCAAGAGATTTATACCACTATCACAAGGAAGAAGGGAAGAAACATTAATTTAAGCTTAAAATGAAAAATAAACAAGTCATTATCACCTAAAATAGAGTGTACAGTTAGATCTTGCCATACATAGCATATCCTTTAATTAATCTAATGAAGTGAGCTCAATTTGGCTTAAAACACAGCTCAGAAAATTGAAACGTTTGATGACAGGTATGAAGACTTTTCTTTTTTCCATTTCCTAAAGGGAATGAAATGATCATAGACTCAGATGGAAAACATTCTAATCATAGTATAAGACATCAATTTTCTTACTGAGAAAGTCAACAACGTAGCTAGAATGATGAATTGAATTCAATTTATTTTCATATGCCATCTTTTATCCCAAATACTTTCAAATGTGAGGGACAAAATAATGAGATAACATTAATTCCATACTCTGAAGTGAAATTTCCAAGTTGTGCATGTGCCAGTGGGTTGATCTGTGATTTCTCTAAAAAATATAACAAGATAAAGTTTATCCCGCCTTCTTTCTTATTTCACTTTGCTTTTTGCTTTTCATTTCCAGTCACATAGAATTTCTTATAAGCAACCCAAAGCAATGCAAGGAGAAAAATGCTGATGCAGGGGTGGGGGAGCGATTAGAGATCTTTAAACTACAACTAAGGATTAAAAATTGAAGATCCAGCCTCTATACTTAATTCATTGAAGCCTGACAGTGGCATTGGGTGAAGGCCAAAGCTTTGTGAGCAACTGGATAGATATCTGTGGAAAAGCAGGGAAGTTATTTTCTAGTTTTTAAAGTACTATCAGATCAAAGGGTTAATGTAAGTGTTTTTGCCTCTTTTTAATGTCCAAGCTCAGAATACAACGGTACTCTGGTATCCTTCAAAGTGTGATAAAGAATTCCTTGTAATACCCTAGCGAGGTCAGATGAGTTACTTATAGTCAGTGTGGAAATTTTGCATTACTCCCAAGTGCACTGATAAATGATACATTTTGTAATGCATCAGTAGGAAGTATGAAGGTCCCTTTCTAACTGTTTAGGGGGCAGCTGATTGACAGTTTCCAGAATCATCACATCTTAACCACAGTCACAACCTGTTCTTTAAAAATCAGAAGATCTCAATTAATTTGGAGTTCAAAAAGCACATTAGAGCATAATTATTCCTGTTGCGTGCCAGTTATTACTTATTATAGGAAACAGAAGCCATCTTTTAAAGAACATAGTAAACTATCTTCTATCAATACCTTTTGTTCTGTGATTAAATAGTAGGCATAGGTCATTTTAACATTTATGTCCCTTCTAAATACTGCTTTCACCTTGGGTCTAATCCTCTTGTTGCATAGCACTTTTCCTTGAAGTCAAGTAGCTTGAAATTGTACAGGTATTTTCAGCAGAGTCAGGGGAAGGTAAAAATGGACAAGTGACTAATTTTATGCCTCAAAATCACTACCTAAGTGTTGTACTGTAATAATTCTTCCTGACTCTTTCAAAGATTATTCAAAATCAAGTCATATTTTCCATTTATTTCATGTACCTTTGAAAATATTCTTGTGTAATACTGAGCTCAAACCTTGTGTCTAGAATTCTTTTTCTTAATGAATACTTCAGCACTAACTATTGAAAAGCAATTTATTTTTATGGAACTTGAAGAATCAAGTATCAGAAACTATTATTTATATGGTGAATCTGTGACTTTCCAAATTTCCTAGAAGCGCTATGCAGAAATGCTCTTTTTGCTTTTTGTATTTTCTTTATTGCTCCATGACATGTTACTATTTACTGTGAAAACAAATCTCAAAGCAAGGAAAGGGGGTGCTGTTGAATATCTCTGTACACATCCATGGCTTTAAAATTTCCAGAGCATATCTTAGATGAAGTTATTAGTGAATGAGCTCAATAACAAAAAGGGATTTCAACTTTACATTTGTATAAAACTGATTTTCTGACCTCATGAATAACTTTTAATTTCTTTAAATCACTAACAAGCTGGCAGATCTTAAAAACTACCTAAAGCCATGTCCTTATAATAAGTAGTGTCTACTAATGTAATACCTGTGTTCATTTGACATAAACCTGGAGAAAAATTGATATATTTCCAACTACATCACTAATTTATTATTGGGAATGGACTATACTTACCTCAGAGTGTCAAATACACTGCACAGCTTAACTCTCAGAAAAAAAAAATCATTCTTAACTCTCAGGAATATTTTAAAAGTTGGTATTTATCATAATTTATGGGGTGAAATTCTTAAGAAGCAAGTTGTCCAGACTATTCTCAAGATATATTGAGAATATAATTGGAATGCTTCTCATTTTCTAGTAATTAGCTGCCTTAAGTGAATATAAGGTAGATTTACATGTTGTGAAAATTTATGACCAGATCATCTATGTGACTCATTTTTTTATCATAGGAAAACATTTGAAATAGAATCCACAAGGAAATAGCTATGACAGGATCATAATATATACATGTCATTATGAAAATCCAGGGGTATGTATAGGAAGCACAAGCTTGAGTTTTAAGATTTGAAGTGTAAACCAATCTCAAATAAACTGCTCATGTTCATCCCATGAACTTCATTTTTCAAATAAACCTCTCATATTGGCTTTCTACCTGGTCATGATTAAGTGACTTATTTTGCAACAGTAGATTTTATAATATTATGCATACATGTTGCTGCTGTTAGGTGCATAGTAACCCTGCGTAAAACAGGCGAAACACTATATTGCCAGTGCTTGTCTGCTATTCATGGGGTTTTCAATGATGGATTGATTTTTGGGAGTGGGTTGCCAGGTCCTTCTCCCAAACCTACAGTATCTGGTGTTCTCAGGCAGTCTCCCATCCAAGTACTAACCAGGCCCGACCCTGCTTAGCTTCAGAGATCTGATGGGATGGGATGCCACAGTTCTAGGGCTGCAGGCATACACACATACACTCATACATATACATAGTCAGTATGTTAATTTAGAGATAAAATTTCATAGATAAATTTGTTAATCTTGGTTAAATATTTCCAGAGCATGGTGGTGGTGGTTGTTAGGTGCCTTCAAGTCGGTGTCAGACTCATAGTGACCCTAGGTACAACAGGTGAAACAGCATTATTAGTGCTTCTCTGCTATTTACAGGGTTTTCAATGGCTGATTGTTTTTTGGGAGTGGGTTGCCGAGTCCTTCTCCCAAGCCTATAGCACCTGGTGTTCCCAGGTGGTCTCCCATGGTAGTATGAACCAGGCCTGACTTTGCTTAGTTTCTGAGATCTGATGGGATTGGATGCCCCAGTGGCATGGCTGCAGGCAAAGCACAGTATAAGATGTATACTAAGGTAGCATTTACCTGTTGAAACATACACACACACACACACACACAAAAAAAAAAATTAGTGGTACTTTATAAAACTAGAATCTTCCTTAAATGTCATTCATTTTAAAAATGAAGAAATTTGCTGGCATAGTAGCACATGCCTGTAATCCCAGTATTCTAGAAGTTGAGGGAGGATTACAAGTAGCCTGGGCTTCCTAGTTGTTGTGGTTGTTAGGTGCCATCAAGTTGTGTTGGACTCATAGCGACCCTCATAGGGTTTTCAATGGCAGATTGTTTTGGGATTGCCTTGGGAGTGGGTTGCCACATCCTTCTCCCATTTTGCGGTGCTGGAAATCGAACTCGGGACCTCAGCGACCTCAGAGCGGCGCTCTACCAACTGAGGTAAATCCCAGCCTGGGCTACCTAGACAGATTGTTAGAAAAAAAAAAAAAAGTGAAGTTATTGTCTAAAGTTTAAAAACCTGTGTTTCTGAACTCGAATCAATTCTTGCCCATCTTTCCTTTCTCTGTTTCCTCACTTGACCTTGCCACACATGGAAAAGTTTCTACACTGTAATTCCAAGTGATATAGCTAATGTTTAAAATCAGGCAATATTGTTATATGTCTCCAACAAAAGGAATATTCAGATAAAACTACCCACTTGGCTGTAGCTACACACACACACACACACACACACACACACACACACACACACACACAAAATATTATATAGGTTCCTGAGTAATGAGAGTGAATTTAGTTACATTAATGCTTCATAATGATTTTATTATAGTAATGCAATCTAATAAGAAAAGGGATGCTTGCTTCCACAGACCTACCACCTGGGGGTGACAATTTACATGTATCTAGAGTAATTAATGTTTTGCATTAAACTTTTCACAAATGAGAATGTACTATATTCAAGGGTGCACATCCAATGTATTATATAAATACATGTAGCACCCCAACATTCATTTAGAAAATAGCATAAAAGCATTATTTTTAGTTCAGGCATTCATAGCTGTACAACACAGCCAAAAGGCACATCGAGCTCCATGGCTGAGATACTGAGAAAAGTCATATCTGTATTATTTAATAATATTCTAGCCTTTAAAAATGCTAATCATATCAGAGTTGTAATAATTATATTTGTGTAAGTACAATTTCCTTTAGTGACTTTCCAGAATGTTGAGAGAGGCAGAGCAAAATTATTTAGAAACTTGACTATGTGTCTTGATAATGTTTTTTAAGGTCCTTGATATAGTTTAAGAAAACTGAACCCAAATTTACTTGGCCAGATGTTTTATACATATTAACCATTTAAACATTTATAAGTATGCCATTAAGGCAGAACAAAACTCTCCAGAGATTAAATTGTATTAGTCTCTTTGGCACTTACTTGTTTGTGTATAAAAAAGCATGTCTGTTGCTAATAACTGCCCCAATACAACTAACTCTTCTCTTCTAGCTATCTCCCGATCCTAGTAAAATGCAACAATCGTCTGTTCCTTTCCTTTCCAGAACTACTATGTCCCTCTCTCACTACATCTTCTGTTCCCTATGCCTTTTGAAATGTTCTTTAATTTAGAGGCAAAGTTTCAGCTTTTTCCTTACTCTCTAATGTAAAAGAAACCCTTATTCACTTTGCATATCCTGTCTTCTACTCCAGCATGTTGTTTTAAACTAGCTTGTAAATACTTCATGCCTTATGTGTTCCTCTTAGAGTATAACAGTTGAGAATGAGATGATGTCAGCTGTGCCTTTTAAATTTCCCAACAGGATATGAGGTGTGATCAAAATGCATAGTGACTGCTGCTGCTGAGCGCCATCCAATGGAAAGGCAAGAATCCTCAATAGGCGAAGCAGCAACTGCAGCCTGGAATCTTAGCATCAGTGTGTAACAAGTTTCAAAGTTGTTCCATGCAGTCACTCAGGTGTACACTATGGTTGAGAGAAGGTATGTTTTAAAATGACCCTAAATCACAAATCATGAATGCTTCTGGTATGACAATTCCTGTCAAATAAAAATATTGTGTCTTCAGTCACCTTATTCATTAAATCTGGCACCATGTGACTTCTCTTTCCCAAAGTCAAAATAATCGTGAAAGTTAAAAGTTTTAAATCAATTCAGGACATCCAGGCAACCATAACATACAGCAAGACAGTCATGAAAGAGGATAGCCAGAACTGCTTCAGAAAGTGGCAAGGATGATAGGAGAACTATATTCTAAGCTAGGGGGAGTATTTTAACAGGGATTAATGCCACTGCATCTTTTACTGTAAATTTGTTTTAAAATTTAAACATTCACTCTATTGTTTGATCATACCTCATGCTTGACAGATGTCATCTTTTATAATGATTTGAAAGTTATAGCCTTTGTTCTGGAAATTTCTTGTTTACATCATAGTTTTCAAATCATTATGTCATTCCAAACCCTGTCTATTTTTTTAAAGATTTTCTTTCCTAACTCCCCAAGCTTTTTCCTCACTAACTTCAATGGCATTAATCAAGTAACATTGCTTCTTGGGTCCTCAACTTTTTTCCATTGCTGTGACATCTGTGCTTATTCCTCATTAGGTAATTCCCTTTGAGGTGGCAGTAGAGCTCCAAAAGCACTATTCCTTCTAGATCATATATTTTGTAATTCTCTCTTTTAGGCACAATCTGCCTACATGATACCCTTTTGAAATGTCTCTTTTCTGATTACACAATTCACTGCAATTACAACCTTTACATACGATATTGGATTATAGAAGTCAAAATGTGTTTAACATGTTAGGGATATAAGAGACTTTCTCCTCATAAAAGTTTTTTGGTCCATTGGGTTGAATGTTGGTCTTTCACTTTAAGTTCCAACTTTTGTCCTTTAGAACTCAAATCTTTCCTTCTAGTCTTTGTTACTCTTCCAGAAGCCATGGTCTCCCCTTACTTCCTACAGTGTCTTCAGTGGAGTCCTTACCTGATTTTGCCTTCCTCCATTCTCTTGCTCCATTGATTGACATTTTCCTCCATTTGGGGATAGCTGAAGGGTGGAGATACTGATTGATGCCCCAAGGAGATAAGGAGGTCTCTCTCTCTCTCTCCTCCCACCCTCTCTCTGTATATATCCTCTTATCTCATGTATTTTAACAAAACTCTATCAAGTTGATCATGTTATTCATCCCCATTTACCTGAATAAACTAAACTAAGATTAGAAAATTAGATGCCCTAGGAAAGCCTCCCCTGTAGCTATAGCCCTGTGGCATCCAATCTGGTCAGATCTCAGAAGCTAAGCAGGGTTGGGCCTGATTAGTACTTGGATTGGAGACTGCCTGGGAACATCAGATACTGTAGGCTTGGGAGAAGGACCCAGCAATCCACCCTGAAAAATCAATCTGCCATTGAAAACCCTATGAACAGCAGAGAAGCAATAATAATAGTGTTTCACCTGTTGTATGTAGGGTTGCTATGAGTCCGATACTGACTCTAAGGCACCTAACAACAACAACAACAGGAAAGCCTTATCTGCACTTGTTTTCTTCTATGAGATGCACTCTGTGGTGTTTGTTGCTGACTGTAGCCCTGAATTTTCTGTACTGTAATGACTTGATTTGTGGGCAACACAGTTCTGTGTTATTGGAAGTCTGCTGTGTTTCAGAAATCCCTCTAATATAGACTCTGTGGAATGCACACACCTGTCTGTGAAACACTGAACAATCAAAGTTTTCTGTAAATGTAAAATTGCTCCCAATGCTCTCCCAGTCTGGGAACTGTGTATAACACAAAAAGAAATGATTGACCCAGGCGAGCAAGAGCTATTTAAATCAAAGTATTGTTTTAAAAATTCTCAACTTGAGATATCTATTTTTTACCTATTATTTAAACATCAACTATTACAAAAAATATTTACTCTCCAAAGAATTCTTCCTTGACAGTTTCTTTATATAATTATCCCTTTTATCAGGCACTATAAATGAGAATCATCATACTGAGTTTTGCAAGTGGGGACTCCTATCAGTAACTGCCTAATTTTCTACCCTAACACAAGATATCAGATGTGCCCTCTTGTGTTTCCAAAATGCCCATCCATTTGGATATTACTCTTGAATGCTTTGTTTACTCAAATATAATGTCTTTGTTAGTTCCACATATTTATTTACAAAGCTTCCTCACCCTTGGAGTACCTTTAGTCTTCCTCTTTGTTATCCAATTGTTATCTATTTTCATTTTCTAGAAAACTTTAAAAAAATTCATCATCTAATTTTGGCTCCTTATCTATTTGGACCCCAGTGGATCAATTCAGGGTACACATTACTCATTGTTTGCACTATGACTGAAGAGCTGATTGAGTTAGAAGTAACACTGCTGTCACAGTAAGCAATTTTATTAGCTTTTATGAAATGCACACTAAGGAAAACTTCAACAGCAGTTTTTCTTAAGAAGCTGTACCATCTGCACAAATTTCAACAGTGTCTATGGATGTAATATATTCAGCTGAAGAAAGGTCAGGGTTAGGATTCCTAGTTAAAGCTCTCTGAGTTTTGAGCTTTGACTTGTGCATAGGTGCAGGATTTGAGATCAAGAGGATATCATACTAGTTTTAAATAGTGAAGAAAGAGAAAGGAAGCTAAATGATTTCCTCCCCCCAAATACCATTCTTTCATAAAGTTTACTTTTGTGACCTCTAATACCACTTTCTTAAAGGCAGAAATCAATAAAAATAAAGCATTGAGGGTCAAACAATTGACAACATGAGATTATTGAATATCAAGCCTTGGCTGAGATCTGGGAAGCAAGTCTTTAAATTGTATGTTTATAAAGGCTGGTCCCTTAACAAGTGAATAAACATCTGATTTATAAATTTACTTGACTTCCTCCATGGCCTGATTTCATTCTCTATTCAAGTAAGGTGTATCCATAATATAAGGACTAGAGAGTACTACTAAGAGACAATAACTTTTTTTTTTTTTAGTTTTGGTATGAATATGAGAATTCACTTTTATTTTGTATCATTTTATTTTAATTAATTAATTATTTTTAATTTTTATTTTTGCAGTACTTGGGAGGTGAACCCAGGGCCCTGAATATACTTGCAGGTGCTCTACCATTGGGGTGCACCCCCAGGCCACTTTTAATTTTTTAATTAGAAATTTTTAATGTACAACTTAATGTGTTTCATTCTGACATGCATTTCATTGTGACATTTCCATATATGCATTTGTTGTACATTGCACAGATAAGGTCCCCCTTACCCTCTTGTGCACTTCCAACCCCCTCCCCCCCACCAAAGACCTCTCTTCCATTTGCATGTCCTTTTGTGGTGATATTTTTCTACATATCCTTGGATCCCAATTATGTTTAAGATGGAAACTTTTTCTGTAGTGAACTATCTTTTTACATTATCAGTACTATTACAGGAATTTTCTAGCTCATCCATATTATTACTGTTCTTTGGTATTATTGGTATTATTATAATTATTTCCAGAATTATTAAACTTGGGCTGTTCACCCTGAGGTCACCCCCTCCCCCATTCCTCATTCCTCCTTGTTCCTCCTCTCCCCGTCTCCTCTCCCAGGATTTCCTCCTTTTGCTAGATCATTCCCTCCTTCTTTTGCACTCCCCAAATTGTCCCTTCTCTGCTAAGTCGACTTTAGCTTTTCATTATGTTATGACCTCTGCATAGGATTTTTCCTTTCTTTTAATTTTGATTCCGCTCCCACATATGAGTGAGAACATGTGGTATTTCTCTTTCTGGGCTTGTGTTTGTTCACTTAAAATAATTTTCTCCAATTCCATCCACTTTACTGCAAGTGGCATTATTTCATTTTGTTTTTGATTGCTGAGTAGTATTCCATTGTGTATATGTACCATAGTTTTTTATTCATTCTTTGTTGATGGGCATTTTGATTGATTCCATATCCTTGCTATTGTGAAAAGTGCTGCATTGAACATGGTGATGCAGATATCTCTTTGGTATGATGACACATCTCCCTTTGGGTAAATTCCCAGTAGTGTTATAACTGGGTCATACAGTAGATCTATTTTTAGTTTTTTAAGATACCTCCATATTGATTTTCAAAATGGTTGGACTTTTGATGGAGTCTAAACTCCAATTTTTCTAGTACCCAGGAACTTAAGTAAAAAAGCTTCCTCAAAGAAGTGGCAGGAGGAGACAAAAAAGAGAAATAGAGAAAGAGGAAGAATAATTGACAAATCTCAGACTATTTTGTAAAGAATCAAATGATTAAGGAAATAAAGGTGCTACATGATCATAAGATATGTGATAAATACGTGTTATAACCATTCATCCATATACATTAGTTCAAATCAGCTCCTTTTCTGCTTCTAATTAAAATATATTGCTTTCATTGTTATTGCTCTATAATCAGCCATTCTCTCTCTCTTATTTAGAATGCCAGTTTATACTCCACTGTCTAATCCAAATAGCATCATGACACTGATAATATGCTGTTAAGTAAGAAAGACTTGGTTGCATTTCTCCTGGATTTACACTCTAGATCTCTTACCACCTTTGTCAAATGAAGGACCATTTTCAAATGTGCAATAAAATACCAGGCAACACTTTGTTTGTTTGTTTGTTTGTTTATGCTATACCAGAGACTGAACCAAGGGCCTTGCACATACTCCTTCACTGAACTGCAGCCCCAGCCCTTTTTTTTTTTTTAAATTGAGACAGAGTCTCATTAAGTTACACAGGCTGCGTCTGGCTTGAACATGTGATCCTCCTCCCTCCACCTCCTGAGTTAGTGAGATTACAGGCATGTGCCACCACACCCAGCTATGTATTTAGTATGAAAGATAATTTAGGATGGGTATTTTATTCATTTGTTCATTCATTCATGTGTGCACACATTCACTGAATCAATCACTCCTTTTGTTGTTAATGTACGTTATTAGTAAACAGGGCTTCAAACCTGAATTCGAACCTAAACTCATTCTGGTTCCAGCACTTTTTGTGGTGTAAACATGTAATGATACTTGTGCATAGGTTTAAATCTTATGTATAGATAGCAGGATTCAAACTGAACTTCAACCCAGACTCTGAACCCCTTCTAGTTCAGGCATTTTAAAAAATTTTCTGAAACTGAATCTGAACCCAAACCTGAACCCAAACAGTGCAAATTGGGTTTGGGTTCAGCTGTTAATTGTTTCCCCCTTATGGTTAGTTCTTCAAAAAATTGAAAAAAAGTTATTCATCTATCTACACATAGAATTAAGTTTTAAACCTGCACCCAGACTCTTTAAATTTTAACATGTTGAACCTGTACCCAAATGTGAACCCAACTTTTCACAGATTTGAAACCTTGGTAGTAAAACTTTCTGAAGTCTCTACCCAATTACAAGGCCTTGTACATATCTCATCTTGTCCAGGGCTCATGATCTTTGCTTTTGTATTGAGTAATAACATGTAATTAGACAGTCATGGTAAGATTTACTGTCATTTCTTAGGCACTAATAATTACTAAAATATAAATTCCTGGTTCAGGTGGGGTGGTTTGAAATGGAGCTCAGTATTAAAACAATTAACACATATTGCCATGTGGTTTAGCTCTTGGTCATCCATATGAGTATTTGAGAATATTTGAGAAAGATTGTTAAAGAGTAAGTTCCATGGTAGGCGGGGTGGCACACACCCCAGCAACTTAGGAGGCAGAAGTAGGAGGATTGCAAGTTTGAGACCAGAGGCAGTATGCATACTTTAGTGAGACCCTGTGTCAAAAACTAAATAATGGTCTGACAGTGCAACTCAGTGGTATAGCACTTGTGAAGCATGAAGCCTGAGGCCCTAGGTTTAATCCCCAGTACCATACACACAAAAAAAGAGTAATTTCCAAATTAGTCACTGTGTTATTGCTAGAAGTATAAAACTTCAAATTTCACTCAATACCATATTGTTTTCTTGCCCAGTAGAGAAATTTTGGTTTAAGAAAAACATAATAAATTTCTCTCTCTTACACATACATACATTGTTCCTCAGAAGCTAACAATACCTCTTATAATATTTTCATTTCATACTCCTATTCTCTATTTTGTAGCATAGTCATCAAGGAATAATTGATTTGGTAATGGATAAATTCCGTGGTCAATCAGTTGAATCTTCTTAAGAATATAAAGCCTTTTAAAATAATCAGCTTTAAGCAATAATCACTTTAGTTTTATTTAGTGTTCTAGATTATATATTTTAATTCTAAAAGTAAGTGATTAGTCTTTTTCAGAAATGAAATAAAGGAAGAACTAAGGAACTAAGAATTACAAGATTCTTTTATCCATTGTATTTTTTTTTTAAACCTAGGGCAAATGGCATTTTTTTTTTTTGCATAAATTTCCTTACTTTTGGGAAATAGTGAGGTAGCTGTAGTTTTCAATTTTGTTTACTTTCCAATAAAATGATACAGATGACTCAGTGATCTAGGCATTGGCACTATAGTAATGAACAAAACATGCTCCTGATGGAGTTTGCAATCTAGAAAGAGTTACAGACCTGAAACTAGTAATTACCAGCCTCTATGAATACTTCATGGGACTCCCCATAGTTTCTACAGTCAGTTAACAAAGGAATATAATCAGTCTGAGACATTAGAGAATGCAGTGTTACAAATTAGGATTTAATTTCTTTTCTTTAATGCAACTATATATTTCAGCACTGCCTCTGTGTCAAGTGTTGCAAGATAAAGATATGCAAAATTGAGCCCTATCCTTAAGGAGTTCACTGTTTAGTGCTGAAAACCAACAATTAGAGAATAGTGTTATCAGTGTTATAGCGGCCCATACATAAAACAAATGTATGTCTTGTTTTTAAAACCCTTAAGTATTCTGCTGTGGTTGAGTAGAAAACATAACACAGACAATTCTTTTGTGAATACTACACAAACAAAGACATTTGACCTCCTGTCTGTGACAGGAATATCAATGGTGCAGTGGCTTCCCTAGTTGTCTCTGAGGCTCTTCCCTTGTGCCAAGCTGCAGGTCATCCTGCTTGCTGTCCCCTGCTGTCTGTGGGCATTCTTCACAAGACCTCATTGGGCACTGCTCCCTGTTCATGTGGGCCTAACCTGCCTTCTCCACCTTCCAATCACTGTCAGTTGCATGGACACAAATTTATGTGATCTGGTGTGACCAATGACTTTTTTTCTTTTTTGTGAAAAATTAATTTCAAGTCCCTTTATTTGATTTTGAATTCTCAAAGACTCAGAGAACATACAAAGGCAGAAAATAATCTCAGTATCAGAC
>VMDO01031381.1:0-20209 GCA_007922755.1 Pedetes capensis
ATTATAAAGCCAAACAAAATCTGAAAAGCTAGAGTTACCTTTTGCTCCTTGCTTGGAGACTTAATTTTCCGATATAAAGAAATTTTATATATATCTATATATATCTATATATAGATATATATAATCATTTAATCTATGTTACATAATCCCAACATGATAATCATTAAAAATTAAATTAATTTTATATTCTGTCCGAAAAGAAGAGTAAAAAAGTAGAAATAGCATCATGAAACTTTTTGAAAGAAGATGGGGGGACATAAACTTTCAAACTATAAACACATTATCAAATTATAATAATAAAATATGGAAATATCTGAAGAACAGATGCTCACTGAAGCAGAAAAGAGTATCTAGGGTATATTCTCATTTGTGATGCATGATCAAATTGGCATCTCAAATCAATGAGGAGACATTATTTAGCAAAGTTTTGTATTTTTTCTCTTGCATTATACATTTAAATTTCTGTTGAATTACACATATAACTATAAAAACATTAAAAGTAAATGGAAGTACCACATTGAAAATATTTACCTGGCAATTGCTGGAAAATAGCTCTCTTATCACAAAAACAAGAATAATTTATGACTTTTCTTAAGATGGTGAAGCCAACAACACAATGTTTTTCCCATTCTAACAAGAAAAATAAAACGGATAATTTAATTGCATGACTTTTAAAGCCAACCAGAGAATCATAAGGCAGGCAGTTGAACTAAAAAGAAGACAAACCTCTCAAAGAAAAAACATGACACACACACACACACACACACACACACACACACACACGTTGCACTTTGAAGAGCACAGAAGAAAGGAGTGGCAATAATAAAGATTTTACTATAGGGAAGAGGTGTAAAAACAGAAATTAATAAATGCTGTTCATGTGTTCAAGGTATCATAAGACAGAAGCTAAATGCCCAGTATAGTAGAGAAAATTCACAGATGATATGACATTTTTAAAGGCCAGGATTAAGTTGCAGAAGACAGAATCCACTCTGACTTTTTTAAACAGGAAGACTTGACTACTCTTTAGTTGTTGTTGTTGTTGTTAGGTGCCATCGAGTCGGTATCCGACTCATAGCGACCCTCTGTACAACTGCAGAAACACTATTGTCAGTGCTTCTCTGCTGTTCATAGGGTTTTCAATGGCAGATTGATTTTTGGGAGGGGGTTGCCAGGTCCTTCTCCCAAGCCTACAGCTTCTGGTGTTCCCAGGAGGTCTCCCATCCAGGTACTAACCAGGCCCAACCCTGCTTAGCTTCCAAGATCTGACGGGATCGGATGCCACAGGGCTACAGCTGCAGGCGACTACTCTTTAAGTCACATGCTAAATCTTTAGGAGGGTAGAAGAAACATACTAGGTTGGGCTTATGGGTATGGTCCTTGAAAACACACTACAGACCTGAGTGACTGACAAAAAACATCCTCTTCCATGCCAAGAATTCTTCCTGGCTCATTGAGAAGTTTTAGCAGTAGCTGGTGGAACTAAAACCAAGCCTCCTCTTCTATATTTAGGAAGCCAACAGAAGTGGAGGACTGCAGACATCCTTGTTGTTGTTGTCAGTAAGTGGAGTCTGACTCATAGAGCAACCCTCATAGGGTTTTCAATGGCTGATGATTGTTTTGGTATTGCTTTGGAGTTGCTTGCCATGTCGTTCTGATTTTGCAGTGTTGGGAATCAAACCCAAGTACTCAGAGCGTGCAAAGCAACACTTTATCAACTGAGCTAAACCCCAGCCCATATAGACAGCCTTAGTGCCTTTTAATGCCTGCCAACACCCACACCTGCACATCAAATGTCCCATACTTGTGACAACTTTGAAGCCAATGACTACGTACTGCAACTATTGATAATATTTCCCCAAGAAAAACAGTATCTCCCTGATGTTTGCCCATGAAAAAAGCAGTGAAAATAAAATCTGTATCTTTCTTCTGTCTTCCAAATTTTGAGTATGTCTGGTATATTCCATTTCCCTTCTAGGGCCAACCTCAGCCTGCACAACAATCTAGAAGACATTTGTATTAGCTTCCCAGTCTCTGTGAAGGAGGTTTTTCCAGTAGAAGAGGATTGAAATGAGTGTTTAATACCAATTTACCATAGGCATTCCAATGTTTACCTTGGGCCTTAAAGAACCAATAAAAAGGTTCCAGAGAGGTGAGATTGGGAAGGCATCATAGAGAGTGGAACCAATGTTTGTAACACTAAAGAAGGATAAAAAAATAAAAATTAGAGCATCATGAGTAGACTGGGTGGATGGTAGCCATGGTGTCAGAAAAGAAGGGAAGATTTTCAGTACTATTTTATAGTAATTACGTTTTGCTTTATGAGAAATGAGGAGTTGATAAGACTCTAATAGTAGAAAAGTGCTGAATTGTGCTATAAAAACTCAATTAAAATCAAAGGAATTTTAGCAAGTTTTCATAGCTTTTGCATACAGATCTTGATGTACTTGTGTTATGCTTTAACTCCCCAGTATGCAGTCCAGGCTTTAGCATAGAATGAAAGCTTAGTAAATTGTTTTCATCTGAACTGAAGCTCATAATTACCAGAATTTTTTAAAAAGCACCTAGAAATACCTCTCCTAGGTATGCACCTGAAGGAATCAAAGTCAGTATACAACAGAGATACTTGCACACTCATTTGTTGTGGCACTATTCATAACAGCCAAGTTATGAAATTAGCCTAGGTGTCCAGCAATGGATGAATGGAAAACAAATTTTGATTATATATGTGTGTGTGTGTATTATAATATATATATTATATGTATTGTTGTTGTTGTTAGGTGCCGTTGAGTCAGTATCCAACTCATAGCGACCCTCATAGGGTTTTCAATGGCAGACTGTGTGGGGATTGCCTTGGGAGTGGATTGCCAGGTCCTTCTCCCATTTCTTCGGTGCTGGGAATTGAACTCGGGACCTCAGAGACTACAGTGACATGCTCTACCAAATGAGCTAAATCCCAGCCCATATTATATATATATATAATATAATATATATTATATTATATATATATATATAATATAATATATATTATATTATATATATATATATATATATATATATATATATGGGCTAGAGTTTAACTCAGTTAGTAGAGGGCTGCTATGCACTCTCTGAGGATCCAGTTTTGATCCCCAGCACCATAAAATGGGAAAAGGATGTGACAATCCACTCCCAAAGCAAATTCAAAACAATCACAGCCATTGAAAACCCTTTGAAGGTTACTATGAGTCAGACATGACTTGAAGGCACCTAACAAATACATATGTATATGTCCTGCAGCTGTACCACTGTGGTGTCCAGTCCCTTCAGATCTCAGAAGTTAAACAAGGTCAGACCTGGTTAGTAGTTGGATGGGAGACCACCTTGAAACACCAGGTGCTGTAAACTTGGGAGAAGAACCCACCAGCCCACTCCCTCCCCCCCCCAAAAAAAAACCCAGCCATTGAAAACCCTATGAATGGCAAGAAGTACTGAAATAGTGTTTTACATTTTGTATATAGGATCTCTATGAGTCAGACACCAACTGGAAGGCACCTAACAACCATAAAAAAGAATGAAATCAACTTTTTGTAGAAAAATGAATCAATCAGGAGATTATTATGTTAAATGAGATAAGCCAGACTGAGAAAGAGGAAAACTTATGTTTTCTCTCATATATGGAATTTACATTGGCAAGCAACAACAACATTAAAGTAGAAGGGGGACAGTTTGGGAAGAGAAAGAGGACCTGTTGGTACAGGGATAAGAGAGTTTATCGGAGGGATAAATATGATCAAAGTACATTATATACAGGTATGGAAATGCCATAATAAAGCCTATTATTTGGTACAATTAATATGTGCTAATGAATATTATTTCAAAACAGAATTTAGAAACTAGATTTATGAATTATGGTTTATGTGTATATATATATATATATATATATATATATATATATATATATATATATATATTAAATGGCCTTCAGAAAGAGAGTAACAAGCCAACTAGAAAAATTCCCTAGAAAAATAAAAGTGGATTTATTGAGTTAAAACATTCTCATGAATATTGCAAAATACTCAGATTTTATAAACTATTGAATAACTGGAATATTCATGTTTATAATATAATATGGAGCATTGTTCAAAATTACTTCACAAGAGGAGTATATTTTCCTCTAGTATTTTGTGGTTCTAGGGCTTGAAACAAGGGCCTCATGTTTGCATGCTCTGCAAGTGCTCAAGTGCTGTACCACTGAGCTGCATCCCAACCCTTTTTCTTTTTTTTTCATTTTTTCATTTTTTTTTAATTTTTACTTTTTGAGACAAGGTCCTGTTAAATTAGGCAGAGTGCCTCTGGTCTCAAACCTGCAATCCTCCTGACTTGGCCTCCCGAGTTACTGGGATTAAAGGTGTCCACCACTGCACCCAGCAATTTTCCTCTAGTATTTTGGAGTATAAGTGTGTCAGTGAACAGATTTGGGGATCTACTGACTTAAGTCATTGAATTTCTCAATTACTTCCAAACTCTTTGGAAAATAGTATGATTTAAAATTTTGTGTTAAATTATCATTGAATTTATCATTAAATATTTTTACCCATTTTCAATATACTTCCTTTGAGTAGTTATGAAAGTAGGCAGTTCTTAATTTAACTTTGCAGCTGGAAGAGAAAGATAGCATGGATAATTAAATATATAAATTATTTTTAAAACATGTTTTATCCATTTTTCTTAATACACTATCATACAGCTAATCTTTTTCTAAGAAATGACAACAATTTGTAAAATTGGCAATGTTTACCTACTTTCCCTTCTGATGATTATCTACTAGGAGATTAAATATATAAAAAAAGCTGTAGTGTCAACATTTTAGAAGATGTCAAAATAAACATTGCAATAGACAGAGTTAGGTCAGTGAGGAAGATACAATTTAAGGCTTGCAGTAGGGGAGAGTGACTAACACTCTGAGCTTACCTTCAATTGAACAGTAGGGCTGGAGAGATTTTAAAAAGTAGATTGGGGAAATCACAGCTTCTGTCTCTCTCTCTCTCTCTCTCTCTCTCTCTCTCTCTCTCTCTCTCTCTGTCTCTCTCTCGGTCTGTCTCTCTCCCGCTCTGTCTCTCTCTCTCTGTCTCTCTGTCTCTGTTTCTGTCTCTGTCTCTGTCTCTCTCTCTCTTTGCATTGCTGAGTGAACCCAGGGCCTTGCTCATGGTAGGCAATGACTATCACTGAGTTATACTTAAGCCCCAAGCCAGCTATTTTGGATAACTGGCTTTACCCAAATGTGATTATATTCTATTAAATAGTACTGAGAAGTTTCTAAGCCAGGTGTCTTGATGCACAACTGTACTCCTCAATATTCCAGGGGCTGAGGCAAGAGGATCACAGATTCAAGGGCAGAGGTAGCTGCATAAATTTGCAAGACAGTCTCAAAAATAAAATTAAAAAGGAGCCAGGGGTATGGCTTAGTGGTGCAGCACTTGCTAGCATGTCCAGGGCCCTGGGTTCAAACCCCAGTATTGAAAAAACAAAATTCAGAAAAGGAAACCTATCAAATGGTAGAAAATCTTTGCTATCACTTCATGTAAAGGAGGACTAATATCAAGAGCACATAAAGAACTCAAAATGTTATCAAGAAAAGTGGAAGTAATTCAATCAATAAATGGGCAAATAATCTGAACAGATACTTTTCAAAAGAAGAAAAATAAATGGCCAATAAATATATGAAAAACAACTCATCATCTTGAGCCATCAGGGAAATGAAAATCAAAAGTTCATTTAGATTCCATCTTACCCTGTCAGAATGGTTATTGTTTAAATAAAATGCTGGTAAATATGTGGAGTAAAAGAAGCATATCTACGCTGTTGGTGGGAATATAAATGAGTACAGCTACTATAAAAACCAGTAATTAGGTTCTGCAAAAAAAAAACAAAAAAATTAGAATTACTATGTGACCCAGTTTGCCACTCATGAGAATATATTCAAAAGAAATAGTCATCATACAATAGAGATACCTGCACATGCGTGTTTATCATGGTTCTATTCACAATAGTCAACTTATGGAATCAGCCTAGGTTCCCATCAATAGAAGGATTAAAAATAGTATTATATACTTATATTTGCACACATACACACTCATGAACACACACATTGGAATGAAATCATACCATTCATAGAAAAATAGATAGAAATAGTGATTATCATGTTAAGGTTAACCAGCCACAAACACAAAAGTTTCATGTGGAAATTAATTTCACACCATATACTAGGCTGCTCAGCATCTTCTCTGTGCCATTGCTGATTTCCACAGACACCGTACTCTTCATCGGGATGTTTAATATTAACGCACTACTGTTTGAGAACACTATGTCTGACAAAATGAGATTTACGGTTCTCTAGTTTTTGGAAGGACTGGGATTTAGCTCAGTGGGTAGAGCACTGCCCTGCAGTCTCTGAGGCCCGGAGTTCGATTCCCAGCACCGCAAAAATGGGAGAAGGACCTGGCAATCCACTCCCAAGGCAATCCCGAAGCACTCAGCCATTGAAAACCCTATGAGGGTCGCTATGAGTCGGATACCGACTCGACGGCACCTAACAACAACAACAACAAGTTTTTGGAAGGACTGGGATTTAGCTCAGTTGATAGGGCAGTGTTCTGGAGTATCTGAGGTCTTGGGTTTGATTCCCAGCACCACAAAAATGGGAGAAGGATGTGGCTATCCACTCCCAAGGCAATCCCGAGAAATCAGACACTGAAAACCCTATAAGGGTCACTATGAGTGGGACATGACTCGATGGCACCTAATAACAACAAGTTTTGGGAAAATTACTTTAGAAAATCAAGAAGTTTTTATTGCATATTGTTTTTTTGTGTGTGTTACAGTTAGGTAATATTTTCCATATTTTTGGTAGTTCTCATTAGGACCCAGACAGAAATCCATGATGAAATGGATATAATAGTGAGTACAATGTTCAGCATTCCTCTCTTTGTCTATCCCTGAGGCTTTATAAGTATCTTGCTTATTGCATCTGGCTCTTTCACAGAATCTTGTTAGGTACTTATGCACACACAGACATCCGACTGTACACTCCAAAATATTTTCTTAACCATTCTGAGAAATGTCAGATTTCCAGTTTAGGTTTAATGTGGGGTCTATAATATTCAATTGTTTGAAGTATAGATTCTTTTGCTCACTCAATCTTTCTCTTTCTCTATTAAATTCTGTTATCTTATGGTACATAAGCATGTAAGTTTTAGTTTTGTTTTATAAAATCTTGCACAATATTTTTAGAAATATGTAAAATGCTGATTTGTTATACCATTTATAAGAAAGGAATGACTCATATACTCACCAACACAGGCAAACTTGTATTTTCACAGGAAAAATTATCTTTGTCATTAAAAAATACTCCCATGTTTTCTTCTATTTTCCTCACATTAACTTTTAATTGTCAGTATTTCCAAATGCATGTAAACATAAATCTAATTTCTTTCTACATCCTCAGGTGTCTTTTAAATATATTGCTTCTGTTGTAAGGGACAACCAAGATAAATTATGTGATATTATTATGCATAACAGAGCAACAGAGCACCTTTGGGCCCAATTCGCTCAATTTCTAAGATGTCTTTTATGGGTTTCCACATATATAAGCAGAATTGTTAAATATTCAGGAAGACTTGTGTATCCCAATCATATAAATACTCTATTATTTTTTTAAATGAAGCATAAGATCTTCCACAGGGAGCCTCATCATATATCACAGGGGTAAAGAAACCACCAAGGAGATTATATTGGCAAGATTTTCACTTAAGTAATAGCACTCACAGGGAGAAATTCTAAAAAGATGTATATTAGAACAGTTAGGAGAAATCATAAACAGTGACTCCCTTAAGCCCCATTATTGTCAGACTAGAAATCTTTCCTTTGGGGGGGAGCATATAAGAGGGTAAGGGGGCACCTATATGAATAATGTACATCAAAATGCATATATATGTAAATGCCACAATGAAGAGCATGTCAGAATGAATCACATTAAGGTGTACATTTAAAATGTCCAATAAAAAACGAATAAAAATTTAATCTTTATAATTATAACAAAATTATATTATCGAATTAAATGAGATATTTGCAGATAAAAAAAAAAGAAAAACAGGCAATCAGATCTAAAAAGCAATGGATGTCAGGAATGTGAATTACATTCACATTCTTCCTCTTGAATTAGGTCATTTTAGCAAATTGTTTAATGATTCTATATCTTTAAAAAAAATCACTTCTAGAAAGAAGATTCAGAATTTGATCTCTATCACCAAAATAACTAAGCTTGGAAACTATTGGTCAAGTTAAGTAGTTTTATTTAATTCAAGGTGATCAAATCTTTAGTTGTGATAGTGGATACTTAATTTTTCATGAAGTAATTACCACAAGCAATATTTTTCAAGACCATTCAACCATGTGCTCATTTGATATGGGCCATCTTTGTGGAATCTACTTTGAAAAGTAAGGATGTAACTTAATACTGTATTAGAGCCTAGACAATATAAACAGTTAGCAATACATCCAATATGATATCTATCTAAGCACTAAATCCCAATGAAGTCATGATTTTAGGTCCACATTTAAATGCTTTACATTATTAATAAGTTATATTTTACAGTCTTTATTTAGCAAATAAATGCCATGAAAATGTATCATTGTTTTAATATCAAAACCAAGTGTGTTCGCTTTATAATCTCACAGATTATTTCCTCAAAATCTAGGGCCCTGAAGTTGTCAGATTATCAGTTTAGTTTTTATTCATTTTATTTTATTTTATTTTTTTAGATCTTTATATTCAGTCATTGTATAAACTGCCTATTTGAGATAAAATATTTCTGGGACATATGATGTAAAAGAGAAAATTTGTCTTGAGAAATTGTAAAAGTAAAGTTAATCTCTTGCATACCATATCCTCCAGAATTATTTTGCTCTGTAATATTATGGAACAAACAAATCCAAAATGATCAGCCATTGAAAACTCTATGAGGGTTGCTATGAGTCAGATATGACTGGAGGGCACATAACAACAATGTAGTAGTAGTAAATATACATTTTTCTCATATTATTAGTTGGCTATGGACTATCTGAAGTTCTGGAGTGCGTGTGGGTGTGTATGTGTGTGTGTGTGTGTGTGTGTGTGTGTGTTCTTCCTATTCCAGGATTCAAACTAAAAAGGAAGTCTCCATTTATTGCATGTGACACTTGCTCAGATGGGACATATTTTACTACTGCTCATATGCTATGATAAAAGCCAATAAAGTGAACCCTGACATCAATAAATAGAGAGGAACACATGTTCTCACTCATATGAGAGAGCTGACTCAAAATTACAAGAAGGAAAAATCCTACTCAAAGGTCAGATCACATTAAAAGGGGGGGAGGGAAGATAAGAATGAGGTCAATATAAATGGACTAGAAATTGCATGTAATTGTTCTAACAAGATAGAAACAAAGACCACTACAGGAAAAGTTTCTATCTTAAGCAGAAATGGAACCCACGGACATATAGAAAAATACTATATAGTAAAAGATAGAGAAGACTTGGATGGGAAACTTAGATGGGAAGGGGGGAAGGGGGAAAACATAGAGGAGGATAAGGGGTAACCTATATGAATAATGCTTATCAAATTGCATATATGAAAATTGTCACAATGAAAAGCATGTCAAAATGAATCACATTATGATGTACATTAAAAATTTCTAATAAAAAAATAAAAAATAAATAAAATAAAATAAATAGAGAGGCACAGTACTTCTACAGAGAATAGTGATTTGGGGGCAGGGAGTTTCCTATTTAATGCTCTCATGAGAGATCATACTTTTTTATAAATAACTTACTCATTTTGATATAGCAATAATATATAGCCCTACAAAAAATATTTTGATATAGCCCTACAAAAAATAGGGTGTTATTGTTTTTAGATATCACATTCAAGAAGGTTTTTGTAGCTCCTCACTTATGTGTGGTATTCTTCAATGCATTTCTAATTAATTATATCTAAAGGTCCAGTATCTTATTATTTAACTTTTAGACACAAGAACATACACAAATTTTATACCCAGTGCATTGTATATTATACAATGACACTTACCTTGTATAACTTTTTCATAGAAATTTGAAATGCCAACTTTACTTATATTCATTTCCAAATACAAATTTTATACTTTTATATGTTACAACAAAGTACTTACTTTATTTTTTACATAGTGATTTATTAAATTCTAGGGTGTAGTATAATATAAAATAAGAATACACCTGCTTGAAAATAAGTGTTCAGGCAAGTATATAAGACATATTTGCTTAATATTAAATAATAGCACATTATTTTCCACTGGCCATTTTCACTGTTTTTCTATATCTAATAACAAATTTTGTTTACTTTTTGTCTTTTCTATCTTTTTTCTCTAGTTTTCTTCACTAATTTGCACATTTTTGGTGTAAAAAATTTTAGAATAATCTGTTATCACAAAAATATCTTTGTAGATCTGTGATTGCAATTGCAGCAATTTATTTCAAGAAACAATGTCAAGAAAATTATGTCTTTATCATTTCATATTTGCTTATATAAAGAGGATAAATATGAAAAAAGAAAACAAATGGTTTTACCTTCTCATTTGTTCCATTCATCAGACATTTTCTTTGTGGTATTTTTCAAGTTATGGAAGACAAGTAAACAAGGAAAAATATTGCAAAAAACCTGTAATGCTGTACTCAAAGTTTAAAAGTAGATGATTGTTACACATTGTGGGCATAATGTTGACCAGGAAAATATGTCACTCAGGTCTTCCGTGAGAATCATATTTGCTGATTCCATGTTCACAATTCTATATTCACCACTGCCCTGACACTATGGACATCCTTCTCACAGGCAGCTCCTGAACAATGTCTGAGCATGATGGTGTTAAGCAGCCCTATTCTGGTTAGATCTTCATCAGTAAATGTTTTAAATACTGTTCACTTTCAGCGAGTAAAGTTTTATCATCTGCTTAATGCAGGTTGTTAATAAGGCTTTCTCCAATCATAATGCCACATTATTCTTCATAAAACCCATCTTCTCAGATTATTTGCCCAGCATAGATATTGAAAAGGTATAGCAAAAGGACACAGCCCTGATGCACATCTTTCTCTCCTTTATACCCAGCAGTGTTTCCTAGTTCTGTTTGAAAAACTACCGCCTGGTCCATATACAAACTCCTCATGAGTACACTTAAGTGCTCTGGTATTCCCATTCTTCACAGTATTATCCAGCATTTGTTATGATCCACATAGTCAAATGGCTTTGCATAGCCAATAAAACATAAACATCTTTCTGGTATTCTCTGTTTTTAGCTAATATCCCATCCAATATCAGCAGTGATGTCCCTGGTTCCATGCCCTCTTCTGAATCCAGCTTGATTTTCTGGCAATTCCTTGTCAATGTACCACTGCAGTTGCTTCTGAATGATCCTTAGCAAAATTTCACTTCTGTGTGATATTAATGATATCATCCAGTAGGTTCTACATTCAATTGGATTCTCTTTTTTGGGAATAGCCACAAATATGGATCTCTTCCAGTCAATTGGCCAGGTAACCATTTTCCAAATCTCTTGGCATAAAGATGTTAGCACCTCCAGTGCTGCATCTGTTTGCTGAAACATCTCTATTGGTACTCCAGCAGGTCCTGGAGCCTTTTGTTTCACTAATTCCTGCAAGGTAGCTTCCAATTCTACCTTCAGTATCATTGGTTCCTGATCATATGCAACCTCTTGAAATGGTAGGTCATCCATCACTTCTTTTTTGTATAAGGGTTCTGTCTTTTCTTTCCAACTTCTTTTGATGTTTCCTGCCTCCTTTAATATTTTCCCTATAGAATCCTTCACTGTTGCCACTAGAGACCTGAAGTTTTTTAATTCTTAAGCTTGAGAAAAACAGACCGGAATCTTCCCTTTTGGTTTTCTATCTCCAGCTCTTTGCACATGGCATTATAATAATTGATTTTGACTTCTTGAGTGGCCCTTTAAATCTTCTGCTTAGTGTCTTACCTTCATCATGCCATCCTTTTACTTTAACTGCTCTACTTTCAAGAGCAAGTATCAAATAGTCTCTTTTTACATATAATTTGGTCTTTTCTTTTTTCCTGTCTTTTTAATAACCTTTTGCTTTCCTCATGAATGATGTCTTTGATGTCAGGCCACAACTCTGCTGTTCTCTCATTAGTGTCTAATGCATTAAACTTGTTCTTGAGGTGGTCTCTGAACTCAGATGGGATATATTCAAGGTTATATTTTGGCTCTTGTACACTTGTTCTTATTTACTTCACTTTCAGTTTGAACCTGCATATGATCAGTTGATAGTCTCATCCATAATCAGCACCTGGCTTTGTTCAAGCATTTGATATTGTGCTTTTCCATCATCTCATTTCCACAAATGAGGTCAATTTGGTTCCTCTGTGTTCCATCTGATGAACTTCATCTGTAAAGGCGCTGTTTATGTTGGTGAAAAAATATATATTTGCAATGAAAAGTTCATTAGTCTCACAAAATTTTATCATAGAATTTCAAGCATCTTTTCTGTCACTGAGGCCATATTTTCCAACTACTGACTCTTCTTCTTTGTTTCCAGCTCTTGCATTCCAGTCACCAGTAATTATCAGTATATCCTGATTGCATGTACTTTCTATTTCAGATTGCAGGAGCTGGCAAAAATCTTCCCTATCTTCATTTGTGGCCTCAGTAGTAGGTGCATAAATTTGAATAATAGTCATTTTAATTGGCAGTGCTTGTAGATGTATGGATATTATTCTGTTACTCAACATTATACTTCAGGAAAGATCTTGAGATGTCAGTTTTGATGACGAATGCAACCAAATTTCTCATTAATTTGTCATTCCCAGCATAGTAGACCAAATGACTACCTTATTTGAAAAGGCCCATGCCAGTCCATTTTAGTTCACTCATGCATAAAATGTCGATGTTTATGCACTCCATTTCGCTTTTGATGATTTCTAATTTTCCTAGATTGATACTGCATACATTCCACGTTCCAATTATTAATGGATGTTTACAGTTGTTCCTTCTCATTTTGAGTTGTGCCACATCAGCAAATGGAGTCAGTGGGGCTTTACTCCATTTCCATCATTAATGTAGACACTACTTTGAGGAGGCTACTTTTCCCCCGTGTTCTTTTGAGTGTCTTCCATCCTGGGGGGCTCATTTTCTAGCACTTTATATGACAACGTTTCTCTGCTTCTCATAGGGTTTTCAATGGTTGTTTCAGAAGTGGGCTGCCAGGCCCTACTCCCTATTCTGCCTTAGTCTGGAAGCTCACCTGAAACCTGTCCACCATAGGTGATACTGCTGGTATCTATAATACTGGTAGCACAGCTATCAGCATCACAGAAACACTCAAGGACCCACTATTCTGTGCCTCAACATCAACAAAACAAAAATCCTTACAACTAGATCAGTAAACAACTTCATGATAAATGGAGAAAAGATTGAGGTTGTCCAAGATTTTGCTTTATGTAGCTCTACAATGAACACTCATGGAAGCAGCAGTCAAGAAATCAAAAGATGCATTTCATTGGGAAAAGCTGTTGCAAAAGACCTCAATGTGTTGAAAAGTGAAGATGTAACATTTAATATGAAGGTGTGCCTCACTCAGGCCATCGTGTTTTCAGTTGCATCATGTAGTTGTGAAAGCTGGACATTGAATAAGTGACACAGAAGAAAAATTGATACTTTTGAATTATGGTGCTGGAGACAAATATTAAATATACCATGGGCTGCCAGAAGAACCAACAGATCTGTCCTAGAAGAAATGCAACCAGAGTGCTCATTGGAAGCAAGGCTGTCTTGACTGGGTCTGATGTATTCTGGACATGTAGTCAAGAGGGACCAATCCCTAGAAAAGGACACCATTTTTGACAGAATGGGTTGTCAATGAAAAAAAGGAAAGCCCTCTACAAGATGGATTGACTGCAAAATAGTCTTAAACATAAGTAAGACCATGTGCCTGGTGCCAAATTGGGGAGTGTTCTGTGCTGTTGTTCATAAGTTTGCTATCATTCGGACTTGACTAGACAACACCTAACAAAAAGTATTCAAGTGATTGTAACAATAAACTATTGAATTTACAAAATGTGTACCTAATTATCATAGGTGCTTTCATTTTGTAATTTTACTAAATACACTAATATTAATATTTACAGAAAAAGAAGTCACTTTGGCGTGATGCTCTTATTCACCTTGTTCACTAAGGTAGGGGAAGTATCCTATTCATCCTGGACTCCTATAACAAAATACTACAGACTGGGTGACTTAAACAACAGATGTTTATTTCTGGTGTTTCTGGATGCTAGAAAATCAAAGATTAAGGTGCCAGCTTATTTGGTTCCTGGTGATAATTCTTTTCCTGGCTTGCAGACAGCCACCTTTTAAGGAGGGGGGTGCACAGGAGAGGGAGAGAGAGAATTAATTCAGATCATAGATCTCTGGTGTCTTCATCTTACAAGAGCACTAATGCCAGCATGAGTGTTTCATCCCCATGACTTTATCTAAATCTAATTGTCTCCTAAATGCCACACCCCCAAGCCCCATCATACTGGGGTTTAGGTTTTCAACATATAAAATATGTTGTTGTTGTTGTTATTACATGCCCTTAACTCATAGGGACCCTGTGTACAACAGGCAAAACACTATTGTCAGTGCTTCTCTGCTGCTCATAGGGTTTTCAAGGGCAGATTGATTTTTGGGAGTGTGTTTCTGGGTCCGTCTCCCAAGCCTACAGCAGCTGGTGTTCCCAGGTGGTCTCCCATCCAAGTACTAACCAGGCCCATCCCTGCTTAGCTTCCGATATCTGACAAGATTGGATGCCGATGCCACAGGGCTACAGCTGCAAGCATATGAAATATAGGAGGAATATAATAGCATTACACTGCTATCCTCCTCAATTCCTGCTCTTATTACAAGTAAAATACATTCATTCTATCACAATAGCCTGCAATGTCTCAATTTCTCCTGGCATCAACTCTAAAATTGGAAGTCCAAATTTTTATCTAAAAATCATCTGAATTAGACATGACTGAGATTTGAAGTATGATTTATCCTTGAGAAAAATCTCTTTCCACCAGTGAACCTATAAAACCAGACAAGCTATGGGCTTCCAAAATTCAATGGTGTGCTAGTTTTAGGATAGACATTCCCATTTCAAACTGAGGAAATAGCACAGAAGGAAAGAATAACAGGTTTCAAGCAAACTGCCAAATTTAGCAAGCAGAATTCAGTTATATCTTAACATTTGAGAGTAATTTTCTTGGATTCAATGTTCTTCCTTCCAGACCCAATGGAGTAAATGTATCTACAAGGACATCATATCCAAATATCATCACTTTGAGGGTGGGTTAGTGCTTCAAAACATGAATTTTAGTGGATACATTTCAGCCCACATGAGGCAGTTTTTCAAATAGTCACTCTTATGAGACTTATTTTGTGCTACATACTTGTATATACTAAAGATAATAAACAAGTTTGGACTTTGTATAATCATAGTCCTAGTTTTAGACAGAATAAGAAGGTATCAGAGGAATTAACCAGGGTTTTTGTTTGTTTGTTTTGTTTTGTTTTGTTTTGTTTTCTGGTATTTTCCTATTGGAGATAAAATTTGGAGAGAAGAAGAACATAGTATGAAGACCAGAACATACAACAAGCTGGCAATTTGACACCATTATTCTTACTTATACAAGTGTGTTAAAATTGGTTTTAGTATTTTTTGTAGCATTTGGAAAAGCAGCACACAATTGAAAAACATTGAAACAGCAGAAAATGTACACCCTGTGAAAGTCACTGTCAAGAGAAGCAAAAGACCACAAATTGAGAGAAAATAATTATAATGACATATCTAAGTTTAGTATAACCAAATGTCATGGAGCATGTATGTATTCCCAGAAATTCTGGAGGCTGAGGAAGGAGGATTGCAAGTTCAAGGCCAGGGGCAGACTGTGCAAATTAGCAAGATCCTGTCTCAAAACAAAAAATAAGAAAGGACTTGGGGATGCAACTCAGTGATAGAACATCTGCCTAGTATGTGCAAAGCCTTGAGTTCAACTCCCTGCTACTGCAAAGAAAAAAAATATTGTCATTCATATAAAACATATAAGAGACCCTTAAAGTCAACAATAAGAAATCAAACAACTCAATAACGGGTCAAAAACCTTAACACACACCTCACCAAAAAGTTTATAGATATTACAAATAAACCTATGAATGATGCTCTGCATCATATATCATCAGTGAAATGTGAATTAAAACAACAGTGACATACTGCTACAGAACTCTTAGAGTGGCCAAATTCAAAACCCTGAAAATAACAAATGAAGACCATGATGTGAAGCAACAGGGAACTCTCACTCCTTGCTGGTAGGAATACAAAATGCTATGGCCAATTTGGACTTCAGTTCAGTAGTTTCTTTTGAAACAAAATATAGCCTTGCTATATGATCCGGCAATCACTCTCCTTTGTATTTATGAAAAGAGATGGAATGTCCACAGAAATTAGACAGAAAAAGAGTTATGTCCACAGAAAATCCTGCAAACAAATAGCTATGGTAAGTTTTGTTCAAAACTTGCTAACAACTTGCTAACAAGATGTCCTTGAATGGGTGAACAGCCACATCCAGACAGTGGAATATTTTTCAATGCTAACAAGAAATGGTCTACAGCTATACCACCCTGGCCTCTATGCTGTCTGATCTTGGAAGCAAAGCAGGGTGGGGATTGGTGAATCCTTAGATTGGAGACCTCCTAGGAATATAGGATGCTTTGGTCTGGGAGAAGGATCTAGTAGCTCACTCCTGAGACAGTCAGCCTTTGAAAACCCTGTGAATAGCAGAGAAGCACTGGCATAGTGCCAGGCACAGCACATTCTCAGGGAATGTTTTATTATGTTATATATAGCATGAAGACTATCATATACCGTATTTTTCTACCCTCAAATCATCTATGTTTCATCTTCTGCTAACCTCTGGCAACCTGACACCACTGATCTTTTTATTATATATGTAATTTTCCTTTTCCTTAGAATATTATATTCTTTGAATTAGACTATTGGTTTGTTTCACTCCATATTCTGCATTTAATGCCCTTCCATATCTTTTTGTGACTTAATAGCTCATTTGTTGTAGTTGTTGTTGTTGGGTGCTACACAGTCTGGTCCAACTTATAGTGACCCTATGTACTACAAAATAGACACTCCCTGACACTGTGCCATGCCCAGCACTATGTCAGTGCTTCTCTGCTCTTTATAGGGTTTTCAATGGCCTATTGTTTTCAGGATTGCTTCAGGAGTAGACTCTCATGTCCTTCTCCCATTTTTGCAGTGCAGGGTATTGCACCCAGGGCCTTAGAGAGCTCAGAGCAGCACTCTACCAGCTGAGCTAAACCCTAGCCCCCAGAAATAAAGATAGATAGGTAGATGATAGATCTTAAAGTAATAAGCCTTCTTACTCCACTAAAAGGCACCTAACAACAATAAGTTAATCAACGCCTGAGTTTCAGTAGCTTTATATAAAAATACAAAGTAAAATTAATAATTGCCATATGAAGTTTTCATAATTGGGTGACACACCACACTTAGTACTGTACTAGGCATAAAATCAAACTTGCATTAATATTGTATTAGCTAAAACTCTGCTAGCATGGTCTAATGAGTATTTATCATATTTGTGGAATTTTAGCTACTGTCCACTTTTCTTAGGATCATGCTAAATTTGTCCATGTAATATTGATTCCTTCATTCTCAGCAACATGGAGTTTTCACCACACACTGGGCACCAGCTAGGTGCTACCAAGGCAAAGATGAATAATAATCATTCTCTGTCCAGATATTGTTTATGACTACAAAGCAAGGCAGTTCCTTGGAGTGTCAAATGAAATGAAATTTAGCAAATATTGTAATTAAGCTACTATGGTAATAGAGTAGAAAAATGAAGAAAAACAGGGCAAAGAAATCTTCCTAGAGTAAAATAAGTTCAGTCAATAGGAATTTGTACCATGAGAACATCCAAGAAGAAGAAAATAAAAGAAGGGAGCATAGTGATGGTAAAAATGCCAATGTTTTGCTATAGATAAATACTGAATTCAAGCATTATTTCATGGTATAGAAAGTATTTACCTGTTATCTCTTTATTGGTGTAAAAGTAAAAGCACAGAGGAATATGCACACTTCTGCAAAGTACATGTCAAAATTATTTTGTCAGTTTCAAAATAGTGGGCTACCCAGTCACATTGTATCTCATATTTTTCCATCTCATTTCTTAATTTTTCTGAGGTAACACCTAAATTTGAAATAGCTTAAATATATTTTATAAAAGGCAAATTTTTTTCTTCTTTTCTGTGTTGGTGATACACACTTTGACAAGATAGGGAATGAATGGTGGCCAGAGAGGCAAAAGATATTTTTCCTCTCCTATTATGTAAAAAACACGCACAGGCGTGGTTGTTATTTCTTAAATACATAGCAGCACTCTGGTGAGCAACACTCACTCTGTACAGTAGTATCATCTACTGGTAAGATACAGAGAGAGTGATATGATTTATTTTATTCTGAAAAATAACTGAAAACTGTGTCAGTCATCTAGGGTAATTGTATTTACCACTGGGAAATATGTAAAACATAAAATTTACTTTTTAATAAATATATACACATAGCAGTATATAAGTGAAAGAAAAGAGACTGATTTTAAATGGCTTACATAAGCACAGCTTATGTAAGAAACTGTCTTTGGAATAAAGATGAATATTATTGTAAGAACAAAATAATGCTTGTTAGAACAATTATTTAAGCCAACATTTTATAATATTTGCATAAAAGATGTTTTACTTTCAATGTAGGTATAACGGTGATATATAACTTCCTCCATTCTCCATTCCCCTACAAAGAAACAAAGAGGACTCTAACACATCAAGAAATAAGTTCTTTTCTCTACATGATAATCAATGAAGCTAAGAAAAAGAATGACAGTAAACATATTTTTGAATAGTATAAATATTTTGGGTCTTATGGACTATAGAGATACAAACAGTCTTTATTCATATAGCTGAAATAAAAGTTGGATATTCAATATAATCTTATTATACAATTAAAGCAACTAATGTCCTTTTTTTATTTTTATTTTTTGGTACTTGGGAGGAGAGTTGAACTCAGGGCTTTGCACTTATTTTGCACGTGCTCTACCACTGGGCTGTACCCCAAGCCCATTTTATTTTTAATTTTGAGACAAGCTTTCACTGTGTTCTGCAGGCTGCATCTGGCCTCAAACTCGCAGTCCTCCTGCCTCCACCTCCCAAGTCATTGTGATTATAGGCATTGGTCAATGCATCCCACCCAACTAATGTACTTTTCAATTAATTTAAGCTTCATGCATTATAGAGATAACAGGCAGTTATTCATGGCTAAATTTTAAGTTCAAGTGATATGACAAACTATTTAAATTTAAACAACAAAATGTTACCCATCAAGGGAACTAATGAGTGCTGAGTTTGTACCTTTGTCTTTCTTGAACACAATTACTGCATCTCATTTTTGTCCATTTATAAAATGCACAATTTTATTTTAAATTCTAATTTTATTATAGTGTCTTACTATGTATTCTTTAGACACATTTTAAGATGGCCTATACACGTGGAACTTCAGAATTGGCTACTGAAGCAATGTTTAAAAATCATTAACACAGTAAGATATAAAATGTATTTTTGGTGATGTGGGTGCTGGGAATGTTGGTCAGTGGTAGTGCTTTTGCCTAGCATTCATGAGGCCTGGGTTTGATCCCCAGAATTTCACACACAAAAAAATTTAGTTTAGATAATGCCACTTTAGAAATACTGATTTTAGTAATTATGTAAAAAGATAAAAATTAGTATTTTCATGGCATTCATTAAGATTTTACAAGCACTAGACACATTGCTCTGATTTTTCAAGGTAAAAATAAATATCTAGATGTGGAACTGTATGATTTATTTTCTGAACTTAGCTGTTTAGTATCCATACTATGATATAAAATTGTTTTTGCCCATATAAGTGAGCCTTAAAAGAAATAATAAATAAGTCAGGTACTACATGAATGGTCAGCAGTCTGAAGGCATCTGATTTGTAGCAATGATTGATACCATTTTCTTTCTTTCCCCACCACTTGCACTCAATGTTGCTTCAGTTAAC
>VMDO01031382.1:0-20190 GCA_007922755.1 Pedetes capensis
AATAATCTCTAGCTCCGTCCATTTTCCTGCAAATGATGTGATTTCACTCTTTCTTGTGGCTGGATAATATTCCATTGTGAAGACAGCATTGAATCTGTAGTTTACTTTTGGTAGTATAGTTGTTTTCACAATATTAATTCTTTTGCTACATGAGCAAAGAAGATCTCTCCATTATCTAGTGTCTTCAATTTATTTCTTTAGTGTTTTGAAATTTTCATTATACTTACGTTGCTTTGTTAGATTAATTCCTAGATATTTTACTTTGGGGAGGGCTATTGTGAATGGGATTGTTGTTTTGATTTCTTTCTCATCTTGTTCATTATTTGTATATAGGAATGCTACTGATTGTTGAATGTTAATTTTTGTATCCTGCTATTTTGCTGAAGGAACTTATTGATCTAAGAGTTTTCTAATAGAATCTTAGGGTCTTTTAATTGTAGGACCATGTCACCTGAAAATAGGAATGATTTGATTTCTTCAGTCCATATTTGTATCCCTTTCACTTCCTTCTCTATCCTTATTGCTATGGCTAAAATTTTAATCACTATACTGAATAAGAGTGGGGAGAGTGGACAACCTGGTCTCATTCCTGATTTTAGAGTGAATGCTTTCAGTTTTTCCATCTTGAGTATAGTATTGGCTATTGTTGTTTATACGTTGACACATATAGCTTTTAAGACATTGAGGTGTATTTCTTCTATTCCCAGTTTCTTCAGAACTTTTAAAATAAAGGTATGCTCAACTTTTCCAAAGGCTTTTTTCTGCACTTATTGAAATGATAATGTGGTATTGTCTCTAAGTCTATTGATGTGTTATATTGCATTTGTTGGTTTGCATATGTTGAACCAGCCTGGCTTCTGTGGAATGAAGCCTATTTGGCTGTGGTTTATGATCTTCTTTATGTATTGCTGTACTTGATTTACAAGTATTTTATTGATGATTTTTGCATGTATGTTCATAAGAAAAATTGGTCTATAGTTTTCTTTGCTTTATTGTGCCCTAATCTGTTTTTGGTATTGGGTGATACTGGTTTCTTGAATGAATTATCAAGTATTCCTTCTCTATTTTACAGAATTGTTAGAGGGGAACATGAATAAATTCTACTTTAAATGTTTGATAGAATTCATCTATGAACCTACCAGGGCTTGGGCCTTGTTGGAAGGTTCTTTATTACTGCCTCAATTTCATTACTTGTTTTAGGTCTGTTTAAATTATTTATGTAATCTTGACTTAATTTTGTCAGGTGAAATTTCTTGAAATTTACTCATTTCTTCTGCATTTTCCTTTGTTTAGAAATACAGGTTCTCAAAATAATCCCTGATGATTCTCTGTATTTAACTGAGAACTACTGCAATCACCTATTTTTCATATCTAATTTTGTTGATTTGGGTCTTCCTTTTTTCTTTCCTTTCTTTCTTCCTTTCTTTCTTCCTTCCTTCCTTTCTTTCTTTCTTTCTTTTTGTTAGCTTCATTGAAGGTTTGTTGATCTTGTTTATCTCTTAGGAATCAACTCTCAGTTTCACTGAGTCTACGTATTGCTTTTTCATTTCCATTTCATTGATTTCTTCCTCAATTTTTGTCACTTCTTTCTGACTGCTAGCTTGGGGTCTGGCTTGTTCTTGTTTTTCTAATGCCTTGAGCTATATCATTATTTATTGAGCATTTTCTGATTTTTCTTGTAGGCACTCATAGTTGTGAATTTCCCTTGTAGAACTGCTTTTTCTGTATCCTAAAGCTGTAGAGGGTTGTGCTTTCATTTTCATTTGATTCTAGAAACCTTTTAATTTCCTTTTTGATTTATTTGATGACTCATTAGTCATTTAAAAGTATGTTATTTGCTTTCCAGATATTTGTAATTTTTTTAGTTTCTCTTTCTACTGATGTACACTTTTATTCTATTGTGATCTGATAAGATCTAGTTTAGGAAAAAAATATCTATTTTAGAAAAAAAATTCTTGGTGGTACTGAAAAGAATGTGAATTTTACCTCTATTGGGTAAAATTGGGTGTCAGTTAAGTCCAGTTGGTGTATGGTGTTATTTAAGTCCAGGGTTTCTTTGCTGATTTATTAAATCTGTCTTTTGATGACAGTAGCATATTAAAGTCCCACATTATATTTGGATTTATATGTTCCTTTATGGCCAGTAATGTTTATTTTATAAAATAAGGCATACCAGTATCTGGTTCATAAATGTTTACATTCATTAGGCCTTTTTGGTTTATTGTTCTCCTTATTAATATGCAGTGACCTGCTTTCTCCCTTCTGATTAATTTAAGGCTGAAGTCAACTTTTCCGGTAACAGTGTAGCAACCCCTGCTCTATTTTTTATTTTATTTTATTTTTATTTATTTATTTTTTTTTTTGGTAAATTGTTTTCCATGTTTGGTAAATTGTTTTTCATCCTCATTTTTAGTGTGTATATATTCTTTAACATCAGGTATGCCTCCTGAAGACAAAAAATTAATGCATCTTCTTTCTTAATCCAGTTGGCTAACCTAAATCTCTTAAGTGGAGATTCAAACCATTTATGTTTAATGTTCCTGTTGACAGAGTTTGTTGTTTTCTATAATTTGGTTACATGTGTTTTCTGATCAGTTTGGCTATTGATTGATCTTTAGTTTGCCCCCTGCTGATACTAGAATTTTGCTGTCTTATTAGGTTTGATATTCTTATTTCTTTCTTAGCTTTCATTCATTCATATGTCCGTCTCATTGAATTTATTCATTCCTGCATTCTCATGTTTGTATCTTTCTTTTTCTATGTGTAAGATTCCTTGAAGTATCTTCTGCTGTGCTGGTTTGGTCATCATGAATTATTGGGGTTTTTTGTTTGTTTGTTTGTTTGTTATGATCTTTATTTTGGCATCTATCTTAAAGAATAATTTTGCTGGATATTGTAGGCATATTTGGCAGTCATTTGTTTTCAGCATTTGAAATGTGTCATTTCATGCTTTCCTGGCTTTTAAGATTACTAATGAGAGGTTTAATGTTATTCTGATGGGTTTATTTTTCTATATAAGCTGGAGGTCTTCTCTTGCAGCCTTTAATATTGTGTCTTTGTTGTGTGTTTTTAGCATTCCAACTATAATATAATGTGAAGTGGATCTATTCTGGTCAAACCTATTTGGACTTCTGGATACCTCTATTGTTTAGATATCTATTTCTTCCCCTAGATTTGGGGAGACTTCTGCTATAAATTCACTGAATATTCTATGCCTTTAGTTTTAGTTTCAGCTCCTTCTTCTACACCATGAATCTCAGGTGATGACTCCTCATTTTGTCCCATAGTTCTTGGAAGTTGTGGTTGTATTCCTTCACATTTTTCCTTGTTGGTGACTGAGTATACTAGTTCTTCAGCCATGTCTTCTGTCCCTGTTTACTTTCTTCTGCTTGATCTAGTTTGCTGGTGCTACTTTACACTGTGATTTTTATTTGGTTAATTGTGTTTTTTATCTCCAATATTTCTGATTAATTTTTTTCAAGATTTTAATCTCTTCATTGAATTTTTCTTCTAAGATACATTTTTATCAAGTGCCTGAATTGTATTCATCTTCTGTGTTTTCTTTTATATCACTTATCATTTTTATAAGTAAATATTTGGTTTCCTTATCTGGCAAATAAAGCATTTCAGTTTCTTTGACTTCAGTTACTTAGGATTAATAGTTGTTTAGAGAAGACTCATCATCTTGTTTTTCAATATCCCATGTACTTCTGTATTGAGTCTATCACATCCATTAGTTTAGCTACCTCTTCCTAATATATTTGGGGTTTCTTAGTGTACAGTCTTCTCTTGTGTCTTGGTCCCTAGTATCACTCACAAAAAAATCAAAGCAATCTGTTGTTATGGTAACAACTAAAACCAAAATCACATAATTACACTTAACTTGATTTGAAGCAAGCTGATACTTAAGAAATTATCTGAGTAAAAGCAATGGCAGGGATAGTGTACAGCAGGTGTAGAATTATATCTGTAGGAAAAAGATGAAAGTCAGGGGTAAAGGTAAGGGAAGGAAAAAGGGAAAGATTAGGTTTGTATAGGAGGCCAAAAGAACATAAAGAAAGGGGAGAGTTGGAAAGTGTGTACCATAATGGAAGGCAAAAATATAAATCTGCTTGTTCAAAGTAGAAAAAAATATATAGGGCTATAAAAAATTGCAACAGGTATAGCAACTAGAAATGTGTTTTCCTTTTTTCCCCTTTTTTCAACAAATAAATTTGGGTTCAATTAACATTGAAAATTTTTTAATGAAATAGGATAAATGACAAAAAGAATGGAGAAAAAAATGAGCTTTAAATAAAAAGAGTAAAGAAAGAAAAAAATAGGTGAAAGGGCAGAAAAAAAATACACCAGTACTGATGGGTCCCATCTAGATGTCTATCACCTAACACCTTCTTACTACGTACCACCTGCCAGCTAGATATTGCAAAATAGCAATTGTTACCCTAATTCCCACTGCCAGAGAAGGTCAGTTCACAAGGTGTTAGTGCAACATTCTGGCTCCTCGATATGTAATGTGTTTTCCTTGGGCCCTTCCATTCTAGAGACCTTCAGAGTTTCTTGCCTACTGTATTCACCCAGGCCCAGGGATCTGCACTACAGTTGATCTATATGCCATTCTTTCTCCCCATACTAGCTCCTGCTGATCTGCCAGATGCAGTATCTCTAGTTCCAAGGAAGAGTTCAAATTATGGTTGTGACAATTGGGAAGACAGTGTACCTGGTGTCTGTGACACTGCCTTATTCATCTGACCAGGCCTGCAGGACACTGGGTGTTTTCATTTGTTTTGGAACCAGGAGTGGCCCAAAGGACCATCCAGGCACTGCTTTTCCTCAGCAATTAAGGTGGCAAACAGAAGTGAAATTGCCTGTGGATGTCTCATGGTCTGGAAATTTCTTGTGCATCGGAACCAAACCCAGGCACTGTGGCACTGCATTCACAGTCCCTGTTCAGTGTGAGTTGCTAATACTGCCAGTCTGTTCTGCAGGATGAGTGTGTCTGATTTACCTCTTAGGAAGGAGTGTCTCTCCTCTCACTGGGGCATGGGCTTTTGCAAGCCTAAGTCCGAACCCATTTGTTCCTTCTTGCTGTATGGTCTACACACTGAGATTGTCCTATCACCTCCCCAGTAGTTTCTGTATTTTTGCTGATTTTCTCTGCTCAGGAGAAAATCTATTCTTCTCTATTCTGGCTCACCTGTCTCATGTCTTGCAGCAGCTTCTACTAATATGCCATCTTAACTGGAAGTCTCCATATTAACCAGAAATCTGTCCTTATATTCTCGAATAAGAAGAGGACGAGTTCCTAGGAAATCCACAGCATTTAGAAACTGAGGGGGTTAATCCTCTCAGTGACTCCATTTTCAGTCTCTACAAAATACCAGTTCCCACAGATAAATGCTCACAGTCAATTAGTGTCAACAACTTCCACAGGGGCCACATGTCATCACCTAAATCCCTGGGATCTGGACTTTTAACAACTAATATGAAAGCTTTCTGTAAGTTATAAAATATCAGGAATAAGAATTCTAGGTCTATGTGTATGAGTGTGTACCTTTCTATTTAATTCAGGTGAACAAGGACTATAAACCAGAAAAAAATATTTTAACATTTGCTCTTTGAACAAGTCAGGAAGTACAGTTATAATGATGCCTGAAGGAAACAAACTGAAGGAGTGGGGAATTTAATGGGAAATTAGGTTAGTTTTGATGTAAACATTCAAGGACCAATCATAAGGAATTTCAAGTGAATACACTGTTACTACTTAGATTCTTAAAATCAGAAGTCCTTAGAATAAAACTTGAGTGTTCAAATTCTGTTTTAACTTACTTTCTGTTTCTCTTAATTATAAAACCCATATCCAGTAAGTGCTATCATGGCTTACATAAAACTTGTTATGTGCCAGATATAAGGAATCTCATGTTAATAATAATACTATCTAGTAGTACAATTACTATTAGTATATATTACTCTCATCTTCACTTAATAAATGAGGAAACTAAGGACCAAAAAGTTGAAACAAACTACCCAGTTTCACTGAGGGAGTAATTCTCCAAACCTCAGTTTCCCTATCTTTAAAGAAGGCAACACAACATAATAATGTGGAATCGATCATAATAATTATGGTTCTTAATCATGTAGTTGGGTGTCACCTCCAACTCATAAGGACCCTATATAGAACAGAATGAAACACTACCCAACACTGCCATGCACACAATCCTTTTATGTTTGATCCCATTGTTGCCGGCCTAAGTTTCTTCTCATTTTGAGTTATCTCACATCAGCAAAAGGAGATCTCAGGGGCTTAGCTCTGTTCCCATGATCAAGGGTAACTCTACTTTAAAGAGGCAACTCTTCCCCAGCCATTCCTTGAATGCCTTCAAGCCTAAGGGACTCATATCATGGCATGTCTGTTAGTCTGCCATACTGTAGAGGCTTTAGTGTTGCTATGAGGTTGAAAGCTATGCCATGGGTATCTCAGATACCAGCAGGGTCATCAATGGTAGACAGGTTTTAGCTGAGCTTCCAGACTAAAACAGACTAGGGAAGAGGACCTGGCAACCCACTCCTGAAACAACTAGCCATTGAAAACCCTATGAATAGCAGAGAAACACTGTCAGATATAACTCCAGAAAATGAGCCCCCTAGGTTGGAAGGCACTCAAAAGACTGGGAAAGAGTTACTTCCTCAAAGTAAAGTCCACCTTAATGATGAAAATGGAGTAAAGCCTCAGGGACCTCCATTTGTGATGTCACATGACTCAAAATGAGGAGAAACAACTATAAACATCCATTAATAATTGGAACATGGAATGTACATAGTATGAATCTAGGAAAATTAGAAATTGTTAAAAAAGAAATGGAGTGCATAAACATTGACATTCTAGGCATAAGTGAGCTAAAATGGACCAGTATGGGCCATTTTGAATCAGATAACCATATGGTCTATTATGCTGGGAATAGCAAACTAGAGAGAAATGGGGTTACATTCATCATCAAAAAAGACATCTCAAGATCTGTCCTGAAATACAACACTATCAGTGACAGAATAATATCCATAACCTACAAGGAAGGCCAGTTAATCTATTATTCAAATTTACACAACCACCACAAAGGCCACAAATGAAGACAGGGAAGATATCTACGAGCTTCTGCAATCTGAAATAGATCAAACATGCAATCACGATGTACATATAATTACTGGTGACTAGAATGCAAAAGTTAGAAACAAAGAAGGCTCAGTAGTTGGAAAATATGGCCTTGGTGACAGAAATGATGCTGGAGATCGCATGACAGAGTTTTGTCAGACGGATGACCTTCTCAAAGGAAATACATTTTTTCACCAACATAAATGGCAACTATGCACATGGACTTCACCAGATGGAACATACAGGAATAAAATTGAATACGTTTGTGAAAGGAAACAATGGAAAAGCTCTATATTAAATGTCAGAACAAGACCAGGTGCTGATAGTGGATCAGACCATCAACGGCTCATATGCAAGTTCAAACCGAAACTGAAGAAAATTAGAACAAGTGCATAAGAGCCAAGATATGACCTTAACTATATCCCATCTGAGCTGAGAGACCACCTTAAGAGCAGGTTTAAAAAATGACAGAAGACCACACAAATTGTGGCATAACATCAAAGACATCATTTATGAGGAATGCAAAATGTTATTAAAAAGACAAAAAAAAAAAAAAAAGAAAGGACAAAATTACCTGTCAAAAGAGACTTTGAAACTTTCCCTTGAATGTTGAGCATCTAAATTAAAAAGAAGACATAATGAAGTTAAGGGAACTAAACAGAAGATTTCAAAAGGCAGCTTGAGAAGGCAAAATCAAATATTTTAATGATGTGTGCAAACAGCTGAGGACAGAAAAACCAACAGGGAAAAATACCTTCTGTTTTTCTCTAGCTTAGGAATTAAAGAAAAAACCTAAGCCTAGAGTGGCAATAGTGAAAGATTCTACAGGGAAAATATTCAATGATGCAGGAAACATCAAAAGAAGATGGAAGGAATACACAGAGTCATTATACAAAAAAGAATTGGTGGATGACCAACCATTTCAAGAGGTTCCATATGATCCGGAACCAATGGTATTGAAGTACAAAGTGGAAGCTGCCTTGGAGGAATTGGTGAAAGAAACACAAGGCTCCAGGAATTGATGGAATATCAATAGAGATGTTTCAACAAACAGATGCACTGGAGGTGTTGGTACATTTATGTCAAGAGATTTGTAAAACAGCTACCTGGCCAACTGACTGGAAGAAATCCATACTTGTGCCTATTCTGAAGAAAGGAGACCCAACTGAATGTGGAAACTATCGAATGATATCATTAATATCACATGCAAGCAAAATTTTGCCAAAGATCATTCAAAAGCAATTGCAGCAGTATATAGACAGGGAACTGCCAAAAAATCAAGCCAGACTCAGAGGAGGGCAGGGAACAAGGGACATCATTCCTGATGTCAGATGGGTATTAGCCCAAAGCAAAGAATATCAGAAAGATGTCTACCTATGTTTTATCAGCTATGCAAAACCATTTGATGGTGTGGATCATAACAAATTATAGATAACACTGCAAAGTACAAGAATATCAGAGCACCTCATTGCATTCATGAGGAATTGACCAGGCAGGATTCAGTCCTTCCACCAGAACAAGGAAATACTCCTTGGTTTAAAGTCAAGAAAAGTGTGCATCAGGGTTGTATCTTTTCACCATATCTCTTCAATTTCTATGCTGAACAAATAATCCGAGAACCTGGACTTTATGAAAAAGAATGTGGCATCAGGATTGAAGGAAGACTCATTAACAATCTCTGTTATACAAATGACACAACACTGCTTGCTGAAAGTGAAGAGGATTTGAAACATTTACTGATGAAGATCAAAGAATAAAGCCCTCAATATGGATTGAGACTCAACATCAACAAAAGAAAAATCCTTACAACTGGGTCAGTATGCAACTTCACAATAAATGGAGAAAATATTGATGTTGTCGACCATTTTGCTTTACTTGGTTCTACAATCAACACTCATGGAAGCAGCAGTCAAGAACTCAAAACACACATCCGACTGGGAAAAGCTGTGGCAAAAAATCTCTTTAAAGTATTGAAAAGTAAAGATGTCACATTGAAGAGGAAGGTGCCCCAACTCATGCCATGGTATTTTCAGTCGCATCTTATGGTAGTGAAAGGTGGACATTGAATAAGGGAGACAGAAGAAAAATTGATGCTTTTGAATTATCATGCTGGAAATCAATATTGACTATACCATGGACTACCAAAGGAACCAACAGATCTGTCCTGGTAGAAGTACAACCAAAGTGCTCCCTGGAAGCAGGATGGCTAGACTGCATCTTACATATTTGGGACATGTAGTCAGGAGGGATCAATCCCTGGAGAAGGACATCATGTTTGGGATAGTGGCAGGTCAATGAAAAAAAAAAGGAAAACCCTCCATTAGATAGACTGGCACAGAGTGTGCAACAATGAGCTTAAATATAAAAAAGATCGTGTGCCTGGCACAGAATTGGGGAGTGTTTCATTCTGATGTAGGGTCACTACGAGTCAGACCTGACTTGATGGCACCTAACAACAACAAGGGGCTGGGATTTAGCTCAGTTGGTAGAGCGCTGCACTGCAGTCTCTGAGTTCCCGAGTTCAATTCCCAGCACCGCAAAAATGGGAGAAGGGTCTGGCAATCCACTCCCAAGGCAATCCCGAAACACTCAGCCATTGAAAACCCTATGTATGAGGGTTGCTATGAGTCAGATACCAACTCGACGGCACCCAACAACAATAAGAAAAACAATATTTGACAGTGTTTCTCTGTTAATAATAGGGTTTTCAATGGCTAATTGTTTCAGGAGTGGGCTGCTGGGTCCTTCTCCCTAGTCTGTCTTTGTCTGGAAACTTAGCTGAAGTCTGTCCACCATGGGTGGCCCTGCTGGTATCTGAAATACCAGTTACACAGCATTCAACATCACAGCAACACACAAGCCCTAATGCACAAGTTGACAGAAATGTGGGAATTCTTAGTAAAAATGTTGCCTAAATTGTACCAATGGAGTTGTAATCAATGAGCATTGAATACATATTTTTAAAATTTAGGTTTTTTATTTTCTTATTTAATTATTTAGCAGTATTTATGGAATTAATCCAGGACCTTACTCATACTTTGCAAGTGATCTACCACTGGACTGCACCAAAAGCCCATTTTTTACATTTTATTGTGTGTCAAGGCCTTGCTAATTTACACAGGATGCCTCTGGCCTGTTACTCATGATCCTCTTGTCTCCACCTCCTAGGCTGCTGGAATTACAGGTGTGCAACACTGCATGTAATGATCACACATATTTTTAAATGGTCGATCTTTTTGTTAAATTGCTTTGTATAAAGCCCACTTTGTATTCATCTTACTCAAATTTAACTGATCTGATACTCACCTAACAGCTTTCTGATTATAATTTAACTTGTGATGGATTTCCTTATTCAATCATGGCAATTTCTAAGTCAACATATTTCTGATGAAGATTTGATACCTTATGTTGCTCAAACACAGGAAGGAAATGATGTTCATAACAATTCAAATATTCTGGTACATGCAAATTATATTCATCATTATAAATTTAAATCATTGAACTTGCACATGGGAAGCAATTTTAGCAAGACCTACTCAGGCATATTTCCTCATAAATTTGTTACCAACTTATTAGAAAGAACCAACCAGCTATCAGTGTCCAAATCCTACAGTGCAGTATCTGTATCTTGACATCACTTCTAGACAGATGTCTCCCCCAGATACCTATTAAACCCATGCTGGGTAACAATTCTGCAGAAGTGCCACTAACATTTTGGTGTCTTTCAAGTTACTTCTTCCGTAGTATTGCACATACTCTGTCCATAGGTCTTTCTTCTTCACTAGACTAAACACTCTAAGGACAAGAACTATCTTTTGTGCATAAATACCTGGTACATAGCTCAGCACTTAGTCTCTGGCAGTATCAGTTTACTGAACTAATTAGTGACTAATTTATACTTAAATCATCCCTTCAGGAAGTTCTATGTAGTTAGTTCAGTTAGGCACAGTCTAAAAAATCTCAATTCAATAATCTCTTGGGATATTGTCATACTCAAGTCTCTGAACTAGGTAAACCATTCTGATGAGACAAATAAAGATTCTGCTGTCAAACACAGGTGTATCTGATGTGCAGAAACCTTTGTGAAATTGCTAAGCATCTCAAGACTGACTTTTCTCTAAGCCAAGCATGTTACAAATTATATCACATGAGACCTAGAGTCCATAACTAGAATTTCATTCAAATAAAAATTTTAGTATATCAGCCAAAGTGTATAAATAAGTTAGCAGCTATGGTTCATATACCATTTAATTTTTTTGAAAATATTTTCATGGATCATCTCTACTTACCATATGAATAATACTTTTATTAGGAGACATGCAGGATACTTTCAGATAATGCACAGAAATCAAATGACTTATCTAAGATTAAGTAGTTAGCATACAGTATTCATATAGTTTCCAGTATTTGGAAAACTTTTTTAAAGTTACAATAAATCTGTCCGCATGGATGCAATCTCTCTTATCTTGGCAAAAAATATAACCATAAAACAATAGTATTTGATAAAGAAGATGAAAAGACATTTCTCATTGCAATGGAATTGAAATATTTGAAATCCCCACTGGGTCAGTATGCAACTTCACAATAAATGAAGAAAATATTGAGGTTGTCCAAGATTTTGCTTTGTTTGGCTCTATAATCAACACCCGTGGAAGCAGCAGTCAAGAAATCAAAAGACACATTGCTTGAAGACGAAGGTGCGCATGATTCATACCATGGTATTTTCAGTCACATGATATGGTTGTGAAAGCTTTGAACAAGGGAGACAGGAAAAGAATTGGTGCTTCTCAATTATGCTGCAATTATGCAATTATGCTGGAGATGATTATTGACTATACCATGGACTGCCAAAAGAACCAACCGATCTGTCCTAGAAGAAGTGCAAGCAGAGTGCCCCCAGGAAGCAAGGATGGCTAGACTGCACCTTACATATTTTGGACATGGAGTTAGGAGAGGCCAATCCCTGAAGAAAGACATCATGTTTGGGAGAGTGGCGGGTCAGCGATAAAAAGGAAAACCCTCCACCATATGGATTGACACATTCTCTGCAACAATGGGTTTAAACATAAATAAGATCATGTGCCTTGCACAGAACTGGGAAGTGTTTCAATCCGCTGTACATAAGAGTCACTGCCAGTCTGACTAGACTCCATGGCACCTAACAACCACCACAACAATCTTTTCCTCACACATTTGACTGCTGATTACATTGGTGAATCTTCAGAATAAAGAGGAATACCATTTCAACATTTATTCTATCCAAAAGATTTACACATTCCAAAGAAGACACTTGCCTGGCACGGTGGCACACACTTGTAATCCCAGCAGCTCGGGAGGCTGAGGCAGGAGGATCACAAGTTTGAGACCAGAGGCAGTCTGAGTAACTTAGCTAGACCCTGTCTCAAAAAGTAAAAAAAAAAAAAAAAAAAACGGCTGAGGGTGCAGCTCATGGTCCAGCACTTGCAAAGCATGCAGGCACAAGGCCCTGGGTTCAACCCCAAGTATGGCAAAAAAGAAGAAGAAGAAGAAGAAGAAGAAGAAGAAGAAGAAGGAGAAGGAGAAGGAGAAGGAGAAGGAGAAGGAGAAGGAGAAGGAGAAGGAGAAGGAGAAGGAGAAACTTATGTCTTAATTATTTGCATCTTTTACTAGATGTTCCTAGACTAAAAAATTTTAGAAACACAAAAGCTTTCTGCAGGAATATTCATAAAAATATCTCTATTCCTACATGTTTTTTTTTCTTGTTGTTGTTGGTTTTCGGTGGTGTTAAGTCTGACTCATAGCAATGCTATGTACAGCAATAGGAAACACTATGCAATACTCTGGGACACATGATCTTTTTATGTTTAAGCCCACTGTTGCACCCACTGTTTCTTCCCATTTTGGGTCATGACACATTAGCAAAAGGAGACCCCAGGGACTATATTCCATTCCTACCATTAAGGGCCACTCTACTTTGAGGAGGCAACTCTTCTTCAGTCATTTCTTGAAATGCCTTCCAGTCTAGGGAAGAAGGGTACTCACTTTCCAGCACTATATTTGACAATGCTTCTCTGATATTCATAGTTTCCAATGGCTAGTTTATTCAGGAATGGGTTGCCAAGTCTTTCTCCCTAGTCAGTCTTAGTCTGGAAGCTTAGCTGAAATCTGTCCACCATGGGTGGATGATGGGCTCTGAGATGTCAATGGCATAGCTTTCAACATCACAGCAACACACAAGCCCCTATAGCATGAAAAGCTGACAGACATGTGGTGGATATTTTCCTTAGACCTTCATAAATAGCATCTTTAATATACATCAATTTTCAAAAGTTTATTTAGCTCACTGCATATTCTGCAATCTGATAACCAATGCTAGCTAAAAATAACACATATTACATTTATGTCTGCAGCTGTAGCCTTGTGACATCTGACCCTGTTAGATCTCGGAAGCTAAGCAGGGTCAGGCCTGGTTAGTACCTGGATGGGAGACCGCCTGGGAACACCAGAAACTGTAGGCTTGGGAGAAGGACCTGGCAACCCCCTCCCAAAAATCAATCTGACATTAAAAACCCTACGAACAGCAGAGAAGCACTGACAATAGTGTTTCCCCTGTTGTACAGAGGGTCGCTATGAGTCAGATACCGACTCCATGGCACCTAACAACAACAAGAACAACATTTATGTAGTAAACGGTCCTAGTGCGAGGGGCTATCATTCACAGCAAGAGGACACTCCAGTGAGCCAACTCTGCAGCAACTAGAGAAGACATCTATCTAGGATCAAGAACCACTAACATGAAGAGATTCTGAATATTAAGCACCCAAAAGAGCTCTTTTGATTTTTTGTGTGGGGGAGGGGGGATGTTGTTGCTATTTGCAGTGGGTGATTGAACCCAGGGCTTTGTGCATACTTTGCAAGCACAGTGTCACTGAACTACACCTTCAGTGCCATTTATATATTTAGAACAAGTTAAGGTAGTGGTTTACAAAACAAGATAGTTTCAGTTTTCAGAAGATTAATCAAATACAATCGAATCCATGTAGGTGCCACCAAAGCAGCCCTCAAAATACTAGAACTATGAAGAGCAACTTTAGATAGCACTGAAAGGTGCTTCGTATCACAACTCTCACCTTCATGAAAGCACAGAGCTGCTTTCATAAGAAAGTAAATAATGGAAAATGGAGAAAAAACAAACTTACTAAACAATAAAATGTGCTAGAAAACTCTAAAGTTTATATGAAAGAGATTCTAAAAGATAAAGATAGACCAAATGTCTGCATGAGCACTAAAGATAAGAGATTGGGCCATCATGTTTAAAGACAACCACATGGATACTGGAACTTGGAACTGAATAAAACTACATTAGGAAATAGAGATATCTTAGAAAATAAATGAAATTTTTGAAGAATCTAATTGATGGAGGCTGAGTTATTTATTTGAAAACTCTTTTTGTTATTTGTTTTGGGATTTTGATGCTGGGTATTGAACTCATGGCCTTGTACATACCAAGCATAGGGTCTACCACTGAGCTATGCCCTCATGTCAATTTAAAAACTTCATGAACAAACACACACACACACACACACACACACACACACACACACACACACGCATGTACTAATTAGAGTAATTTAACATAAGAAAATTGATTGTACTTAAAGTTCACACCAAAAATGTCCAAACTGAGAAAGCTTCTTGAAATCAAAAGAAAATAAATGAACAAACAAAAAAAGAAAAGAGAGAGAAAGGCAGAAACACTAGTGGAAAACTCTAGTCTTTTCTGACCTGAATCAAAACAATAAAATGTATTTTTAAAAAATAGCCAACTTAAGGTGAATTTACCATATAAAGGTAGAGAAGAATCTTTCCAAGGAAGGTAGAAATGTGAAGTTATGTATGTGTAAAGATGGACACCTATAAAAGTCATGTCTTTTAGAAAAAAATGGGAAAAAATTGTTAGCTCATTATCAAAGCCAGATTGTTTCCCATTAAAAAAATCCTCAGACAATAGGGAGAGAATTCTATTGGCTGAGTGAGACCTTGATTATATTAAAAAACCTGCACATCATACAAATTATTAAGATGTTAAATGCTTCAAAATGTATCCTAACATTGTTGATATTCCAAATAAGACATTTAGCAGAGATCTGAGAGGACCACTAGGGATGCTGTGGATGACCAGACTTCTCGGGGGGGGGGCATCAAGCCCTGATGATGTGCCAACATAGGGTCTCATGCCTGATAAACCAGATGCCACAACATCCAACCTAGAGTTCAGACCACATGAGCAGAGTCCTTTCATCAGACCAGCTCCCTCCTAACAGAACAGGTCCTCCATAAGCACAAAGCTGAGCTTGTCCTCACGTTCCTTGCAGCAGATGGTTTGAACCTTCCTTGGGCTCAACTCTCCCACTGATATGGAGTTGCTGGTTCAGGCTCTGGACCTCTAAGTCTACCCTGTCCTTCTATCAGAAGCTAGAAACTACAAAGTTATGTGCTGGGGCAAGTACAGAGAAAAGGATCCCTATCTTTCCTCCTATTCTGTAAAATGAAAATGAACCTCCCCAAGAATCATTCCCCTGGGGACATCTCTCTCCCAGCAACTCAACTCTAACTGAAGAAAAGCCTCTATACTAACAATGGATTTTGTCATTTCACCACATAGCCTGAGAACAGAAGTAAGTCAATTTCCAAGTTTATCCCACCTTCCAACAAGTATGCTCTATAGATTCCAAATTACAGCAAGATGCTTTCCCTCTCTTTACTAAAGGACTTTTTATTTCATTTCTATTACTTCCTTTACTACTATATGACTATACAATAGTTCAAATGTAAGCTTAATAAGATTATAATACAGGGGATAACATTTTATAATTTTAAATGTGAGTGTTAAAACTAAATTTCTTCTACCTATTTGATTTGTACATAGTAAATGATGCTATTTTTGTTAGGTCTCCCAAAATAATCTGAAAATGTGGTAATTCTTTTCTGTGTTTCCCAAAAAATACCTGTGAGTTTTCTTTTTGTTTGTTATTTTATGGCTAATATACGTGCATATGGAAATGTAAGAGAATTATAATTCTAGGATAATGTTTTATAGATGTAACTTCTATATGTAGATAGTATAAGACCATTCTGTTTATCATGTCTACTTGTGCCATTAATATCAGCTATAATAAGAGTTTCAGAATGGAAATCTTGCAGTTGAAATACCTGAAACTCAAAACATTGTTTCTAATTACCAAAGGATAAACTTAACATAGTTAGAAGATTAAAATATTTATCAAAAATAACTTTGGTTTAAAAAAATTAAACTACCTAAACATACAGACCTTTGTGTGGTTAACAGGCATTACTGTCTACTAATTCAGTTAAGTATTATCAAATGTGGCTGGGATTTGGCTTAGTGGGTAGAGCACTGTGCTGCAGTCTCTGAGGTCCCAAGTTCAATTCCCAGCACCACAAAAATGGGAGAAGGGCCTGGCAATCCACTCCCAAGGCAATCCCGAAGCACTCAGCCATTGAAAACCCTATGAGGGTCGCTATGAGTCAGATACCGACTCGACGGCACCTAACAACAACAACATTATCAAATTTGTACAACTGTCAAAACATTTTTGTAGTAATCATAATATATGCTTAATGAATATATACATGAAGTCTTTAATCCCAAATGCAGAAAGTAATTTATTAATATTAAAGGCAGATGATGGGAAAACACACATACCCATTTATACCTACATAAGAAGGATCTTGAAAGAGGAAAGGAAATGGTTATTCATACCATTTTGTTATTGTTAGGTGCTATCGAGTCAGGTCCTACTCATATTGACTCAGTGTACAAGAGTACAAAACACTCCCCAGCACTGTGACCAGTAATATGTCAGTGCTTTTCTAATATTTATTGGATTTTCAATGGCTGATTATTTCAGGAGTGGGCTTCCAGGTCCTTCTCTCAATCCTACAACACCCAGTTCTCTCAGATAGTCTCCCATCCAAGGACTAACTAGGCCCAAGCCTGCTCAGTTTCTGTTATCTAACAACATAGCATGTCAGGGTGGTATGGCTGTAGATTTCATACTATTTAGGAAGGGTATAAATTGGTAATCCCCTTCTTGAGGACAGTTTGCCAACATTCATTGTTTCAACCAGCTGTTCTACTTCTAGGAAGTTATCCCACAGAGCCACGCAAACATGTACCTAACAAGGTATATACTAGGAGTTTTATTGTTCATGTTTTATAATGGTAAGACTGAAAAGTACTAAATGTTCTTAAAAAGGAATGTTTAAATACATATATGTATGTATGTATGTATGTATGTATGTATGTGTACACACACACACACATATACATACACACTAAGTAGTCATTAAAACTAATGAAATAGACCAATTTGTAGGCCTAGGAATAAGATAAATGCTGCTTTATATGTCAACTCTCCTAGAAGTCTATAATCTAATAAGCAATTCATTATAACATTAAGATACAAAGTTACCTATTGTTGTTGTTAGGTGCCCCGAGTCAGTATCTGACTCATAGCAACCCTGCGTACAACAGGCGAAACACACTACTGGCAGTGCTTCTCTGCTGTTCATAGGGTTTTCAATGTGGATGGATTTTTGGGAGTGGGTTTCCAGATCAGTCTCCCAAGCCTACAGCTTCTGGTGTTCCCAGGCAGTCTCCCATCCAAGTACTAAGCAGGCCCAACCCTCCTTAGCTTCCAAGATCTGACGGGATCAGATGCCACAGGGCTACTTGCAGGCAAGTTACATATAGTTACAGATAATACTACATTTCTGGAGAGTAATCAAGTTTTAAAAATAAAACCTTACTCTAGAATAAAAACAATATAACTGATTCATATGACTCAATAATCTAGATCTCTCTAGAGCAAACGTCTCTTTAGGACCCTAGCAAAGCATGTAGGTGGCATTAGATTAAAGCAAATTTGTACCAATGCTATAAGAGTACAGACAGGTTAACTTGGCAAGAGTACTAACTGGTTTGGGAGATTCCAGAGTCAATCAATAATTCCAGGGACATAATGTAATGCCAGGCACTTAGAAGGTAAAGGAACTGATGGCATCCTTGGGAAGAAAGATAAGGGAACAATGAATGTTAATATAACATAATTTTTTAAACAGCATAATATCGTCTACTTATTTATAAGTTTTTGTTGTCTGTTTCTTCCTGAATAGAATAAAAGCCCCACAAAGCAAAGATTATTGTCTGTTTTTTTATCTCAAAATTTATAGACCTGTAGCCATACCACTATGGCATCCTATCTTGTCAAATCTCAGAAGCTAAGCAGGGTCAGGCCTGGTTTGTCCTTGGATGGAAGACTGCCTGTGAATACTGGGTGCGGCAGGCTTGGGAGAGGCACCTGGCAACCCACACCCCAAAACAATCAGCCAGGGAAAACCCAGTAAATAGCACAGAATCACTTACATAGTGTCAGGCATAGCACAGTTTCAGGTAGTGTTTCATGTTATACACTATGGATATCCTATACACATAGGATAACTATGAGTTGGACTCGACTCAGTGGCACCTAACAACAACAGCAACAACAAATATTTACAGCAGTCCCATATAGTGAGTAAGTCAAGAGAGATGAATTGATGGAAGGAAGAAAGGAGAAAAAAGAAAAACAGAAGGAAAGAAAGGTGGGCTGTACTAGAGATAGGCTCAGAGAGCTGAAGGGTAGGGAAGTAAACAGGTTTTCTAGAAGAGAGGAAATCTTAGCTGAGATCTGAGGAATAAGATTGAATGTAGTGAGTGTTTTTGAATGGTGAATAATTGGGAGGCAGAATCAAATAGAAGACTGCTTACACAGAGAAGATACCATGGGAAGTGGAATTGATTTGAGTGAAAAAAGTCTTTTCAATTTATATTTAAATTTCCTATGAGTTATCCATGGTGAAGAAGTCTAGTATGTATGGATCTAGAAATCAGTACATAAATATGGACCTGAGAAAGCTTTAAGAAGCATCAGACTAAAACAGAAGACAATGGAAAGATGAGCAGAGAGCTAGTCAGTAGTGGGATGGTAATTTGGAAAGGCATTCAGAGAAGGAAGAATACTTCAAGAAAGAAGGTATCCATTGTGTCAACCTACACAGAATTCTAGTAAGTCACCTGGAAGTGTGTTCTTTGATTTCACAATGCAGATCTTGGTAATAGCAGTACGCCTATATCAAAGGTGGAAGAAATCAGATGGTGGTGGGTTTAAGAGTGGGAAGGAGTCAGACGCCACAGTGCAGACCTGTAATCCCAGACACTCAGGAGGCTGAGATAGGAGGAATTCAAGTTCAAGGCCAAAGGCAGCCTGTGTAATTTAGCGAGACCCTTTGTTAAAATAAAAAATTAAAACATGGTGGGAGTTCAGCTCAAGAGTATTTTGCCTTATATGCTGAAGCCCCTGTGTTCAACCCCCAGTAATGTAAATAAATAAAAAGGTAGGGTGATGGAAGTTTGACATTTTTAAAGAATGACCAGTGTAGTGTCTTTGAAGATAAGTGAACTGATTCTGGGTGAGAGCAGGGAATGTTGTTAGTTACAAGGTAGACATCTCTCATTGCAATACCTACTCTTTTTAAGTAGCAACCTGAGCTACGTATTTATCAAGGAAGAAATTTTGCTGCAGAAGAAGAGGGAAACATGTGTACTGCTTTGTACATATAACTTTCTTTCACAAGCTTTTGGATATTTTCACTAGGAGTTTTAAGAATCAAAACAGGCCCTAAATGTCTGTACTTATGGGTTGCTTTTTTTTTTAAAGGAGTCTCATATAAATAAGTACCTAAAATAACTGAAAATATCAACCCTGATAAATATTGAAAATTGGTATACCCAATACCACTTCCATTTTTTTATTATTCATTAAACTATTCATGTACAAGTGGCTAGATAGGCATGGATGAGGCAAAGATAACTAAGATACAATTTTTACCCTCAAAAGGCTCAAATCATCTTTGAATAAGTAAGGAGTTACTCTGTTGGGAGTTCTCCAATACTGTAATGGAAAAGAAGGGCACTCATGTATATGAATGACTACAAACATAAA
>VMDO01031383.1:0-20167 GCA_007922755.1 Pedetes capensis
CCCCCCCCCCCCCCCGGCAGCAAGAGAGGCAAGGAAGAGATTCTTCCATGGAGCCTTTGGAGAGAGTGAGCCCCTGCTGACACTTTGATTTCAAGCTTCTGGCCTCTGGAGCTGTGAAAGTAAAAATCTCCTAGTATGAAGCCATCAGTTGTTGATAATTTGTTTCCGTGGTCGCAGGAAACCAATGTGCCTTTGATGGGCCGAGACAGGTCCACCAGCTCCTTATTAATAATAACATCACAACAGCAGCAATACAAGCCGGTATTTATTGAACATGTACTCTGTGCCAAGCAGCACCCCAAGCACTTTAATGCATTATCTCAGTAAGCAGCACGGCTTCATTAGACAGGCATCATTGTCATGCCTAATCTGTAGGCAAAGGAACAGAGATTTGGGGTGTGGGCTACACAGCTGGTGAGGAGGGTAGCTGAGGTTAGACTGGGGGCCTCTGACTCATTCTGGGGCATACTACCAGTAACCTCTAAAACTACTCCCAAGACAGCCTATTTTCTTGAGAGGAAGAATCAAAGAAAAAGAGAATGGAGCAGAAGGCCACCAACAGCTGGCAGAGAGAGAGCCTAACATCCCTGGGGGCACTGTGGCAGCTGTCCACGAGAAGACATGGCTACCTGCGGACTCTGCCAGGGGAAGGGCAGGGCTCTGCAGATGTGTGTGGAGAGGCCTAGAGGGTGCTGGGGCTCATAGATTCTCCTGGCCTTTCTTCAGAGCCAAACACTGTTGTCATGGTGGTCCTCACTCCGCACACCTCCTGCCTCCATGGTGAGGCAGCCAGGAAGCACAGAAGTCACCTGGGGCAGATGTCACGGGCTGGTGTCTGTCTGCTGGGTCCTTGTTCTTCTTAGGCAGTTTAAGGAGCATCTGGCTAGATGCTGGCCAGTCCTCTGAGAGAGCCCCTTCCTGAGTCATTGCCTGTCGGGGTTTTAGCTCTAGCCCGGCTAAAGTTAGGGCCAAACCCTCAACATACCAACGTGGCCGATGTCGGGAAAGAAGGACCTAGGGAGACCTTCAGATGGTTGGAGAAGGACAGAGAAGGATTATTGGGGTGCTCCCCTTATGGAGAGCAAGGAGCAAGCAGCCCCTATAGAGCAAGGCTCTTTCCCTTTAAGTGCTGGCTCTAGGTCTGCAGCATGGAATTCTGCAGGCTAAGTGCTGGTACAGCTCAGCCTTAAAGGCACTGCCACAGCTGCTGGTGTTCAGTTGAGGTCCGATGGTCTTGACTCTCGCGGCTCGTCCTGGGCTTGAACTCGCCGGCTTGCTTGTAGGTCTTGCTGGAGTAGGGAGCGCTGGTCCAGGTGAGGAGGTTCAGGAGATGGACAAAGAGGTCAGGATCGGTGGTGCTACAGGGATCATAGGGTGAAGATGGGGTCCAGGAGCCCTGCTTTTATAGGGTCCTGGAGGTGTCACATGGTGGGGTCCAGCCAATTAGGGCACACAGCTGGCAGGTACAGTGGGCAAACGGACATAACTGCCAAATAGAGACAGTTACTACCTGCAAGATGGTGAGGGGAACCAATCAAAATTAAGGTGGTTAAGGCTGGTCAAGCTGGCCGGGGGCCATCTTTGCTCACTCAATGGGAGGGGCTGTTTTGAGCTAGTGAGATGAGCCCTGGGGTCAACTAGGGGTCAGCCCCTCAGGCTGTTATGAGGGACCCTAGCTGGGAAATATTATTTTAAAAATCCCCAACAATTGCCATGTAAATTACCTGAAGCCAAGTTTCGTTTCTTTCCTGGAGGCCCAGTTTCCCTTTCATTGTATGAATCAGCTAAAGTCTGTCAGCTCAGCTCTAGGAGCTAATGCTCAAAGGAAGGGAAAAGCCAAGCAAAGACCTCCCCTACCCTGAGCTCCACTCAACACACTTCAGGACAAGCTGGGCAAGAGGAGCTTTATGAGGTCTCAGAGCTTTGCTGTGGTGACGCCAGTGCTATTAGGAACAAACAGGCCTGGGCATCCTGATAAACAAGGCATTTGCAAGTAGTCATTCAGGATGTAGAGCTTGGTGCGTTGGGTGTAGCACAACTGTCTAAAGACAGGCTCCTGAGGCAATCTTGGCTATTCTGGGCTATGGAAAGACTGGTCAAGCCTGGTGCCATGGCACATGCCTGTCATCCCAGCGACTTGGGAGACCAGGGCAGGAGGACCTCAAGTTTGAGGGCAGAGGCAGCTTGTGCAATTTAGCAAGACCCTGTCTCAAAATACGGTAAAAAATTGAAAAGGTGGCTAAGGGTGCAGCTCAGTGTTAGAGCACTTGTCTAGCATGCGTGAGGCCCTGAGTTCAACCCTCCAGTACTGAAAATAAACAGACTAGTGACCCTCAATCTTCTCCTATAGACCAAGGCTAAGTACTTACAAGGAATAATAAAATACGAAATGATTAAGGTGGCAGGGCAACATTTACTGAGCAGCTTCTGTATGCCAGGTGTTTTACATGTTATTAATTTAGTCTTTCAAACAAGGCTAGAATGAAAGTATTATTTCTCTCATCTATTCAGATGATGGAACTGGAGCTCATAGAAGTTACCTTACTTGCTGAATAGAGCTAGGAAAACAGCGGAACTGGAATTCCACAGTACATGCTACTTTCACTGTGCCATCTGCAATAAACAAGCAGGATGATTGAACAGCCTGCAGCCATAGCCCTGTGGCATCCAATCCCATCAGATCTCAGAAGCTCAGCAGCGTTGGGCCTGGTTAGTACTTGGATGGGAGACTGTCTGGGAACACTAGGTGCTGTAGGCTTGGGAGAAGGACCCGGCAACCCTTCCCCAAAATCAATCTGCCAGTGACAACCCTATGAACAGCAGAGAAGCACTGACAATAGTGTTTCGCCTGTTGTACACAGGGTCTCTATGAGTCAGATACCTACTCGATGGCACTTAACAACAACAACAATGATTGAACAACAATGTGACCGTCACATGTATGAAAAGGAAGTACTAAAAATCTCTGAACTAAACAAATTTCGTATAAGTAGATATGTAAATTCAAGACATAGTTTTCTTTGTTATTTTGTTAGGTCAAAGGACACTTGCTGAACTCTAAGCCAAAATGTCACCAGAGTAACATTTCTCACACTGCTGAAGGATCAAGTGGCAATGGCCGGGGAAAATAGCAGACACTTCTGCAAAGTCATACCATTTTCCTGGAGAAGTGACCCATTCTTTGGTCAAACAAATATTTAGTGAGTTTGTTAATAACCCCGCATTCTAGTGGCAGAAGGGTTATGGAGAAGGAGGGACCTTTAGGGCAGGGGTCCCCAGACTCTGGACCACACAGCAGGAGGTAAGTGGTGGCGGGTGAGCCAGTGAACTTCACCTGTATTTATAGTCCCTTCCTGGTTACATTATAGCCTGAGTTCCACCTCAGGTCCATGGAAAAATTGTCTACCACGGAGCCAGTCCCTGGTGCCAAAACCTTACAGATCGCTTCCTTAAGGGACACAACAGAGGATAATGGGGAATAGAGGATGTGGTTTCTCACCTGCCCCAAGACAGGGATCTGGACCAAATGATGCCGAGAGACCTTCTTTGGTGTGACCTCTGCCTCTCCACTTCTAGTGTGTAGTTCAAGTGTGGTCCATAGTTTGAGGCTGGCCCTCCAAATGTTTCTTATGAGACTAGGGGGAAGAAAGTACAGAAACCAAGAGTTGGTGCTTGAAAACATTCACAGCGACCTGAATCACCAGGACATTTTTGTTGTATCTTATAAAAGTGTCAATTACAGTAGATTGGAAATTATAATATCTGGTCCTTCAACACAGACAGTTCAAGGAGCCCATGTGTCATCATTAAAATGAGCTTTCTTTTTAATTTTTATTTTTTCCCTTTATTGATAAATGTTGATGGGGAACAGAGTAATACAGCATTGGCTTTTTCCATTATGCAACTATTACATCACTTTTGGTTACACTTTCATCAAGTCACAAAGTTTCTGGAAAGTTTTGATTAGTATGTAGTGAAACTCATATGCATTTATGCATTATCTTCCTCTATTTTTCCTATGTACTCATGAAGTTGCATCATTTACATTGAGATTATCCCTTCCCCCTTTATATTGTTTCCCCTCCCCTTCCAGCCCTCCACAATCTTCACTTCCCTTTGCTAGTCCCCTCCCTCCTTTCTACTCTGGTTATATTTTCCTTTCTTAGTTAAGTTTGTACATTTTTATGTATCTACTTATGTATAGTTTTTTCTTCCCTTAAGTAAGATTCAGGGCCCACATATGAGTAAGAACATTAGGTATTTCTCTTTTTGAGCCTGTGTTCATTTGCTTAAGATGATATTCTCCAATTCCATCCATTTTGCTGCAAATGACATTATTTCATTCTTTTTAATGCTGAGTAATATTACCTTGTGTATATGTACCACAATTTTCTTATCCATTCTTCTGTTGATGGGTATCTTGGTTGGTTCTATATCCTTGCAATTGTGAAGAGTATTGAATTAAATATGGAGATGCAGGTGTCTCTGTGGTATGATGAGCTTTCTAACTTGTGTAAAGCTTTTTGATGGAGCAAAAATATTTTTAAAATGTGTTTTGAGTGTACCTATGTAGTTATATGAATGCATGCTTTCCATTCAGATCTTTGTAAGTCTCCCTGACTCATCTTTATTGTGTGTGTCAACTGTTTAAACAGTGTTTATTTTCCACAGAATGGAGAAAATATCTTTCTATTTTCTATATTTTTTCTTAGGAAAAAATAATCCTTACCAAGCAATCCATGCCCTTGGTGATCTAGTCCCAGTACCCGCTCCCCCCAGTTTCCCTCTGTCCATTTTCTTCATAACTCTATGCCTTGTCTAGAATATTTGTCATACCGAGATGCCTCTTCTTTTTATTTTCCTGGGACACCCTTTTTTCAGCCTTTTGGGCTCAGCTCAAATGCAACTTCCTGTTGTAGTCTTCCCCAGACCCCCTATTTTGTTTTGGTCATTCCATATCCTGTATTCTTAGAGCACTGTGCAGATTGCGGCCATCAATGTCAGCGGTATTACCATTATGTGTTTCTTCTCTACTCCACATCCTTTTCTACTCTGCCTGCCTGGCCTGAAACCCTCAAACTTCAAGACTCAGACCAAATCACCTCCTCCGTGAAGTCTATCCACACCACAAACAGATTTAGCAGGTTTTCCTTGGGATTCTTAGTATACTGTGAATATATATATAATGTATTCTTTCATTTAACACAAGTTGGCCATGATCCAAGAGGACAAAGAGCTCACATTTTAGAGGAAAGAAATTTTAAAAAGGAGGGAAAGAAAGAAGGACTGAAGGAAGAAAAACAGAGAAAGACAGAGACAGAGACAGAGTGTGTAAACACAATCCTTTCAGGTGGTAGTAGGCACAATGAAGGAAATAAACCAGGGAGATAGGATGAAGCATGATGGGGAGCGAGAGAGCTGGTCAAGTGAAGGAGTCAGGGATGCCACAGAGACAATGGCATGTACGCCTAAAGGGTAAGAAGCTGACCATCATAAGAACAGGGACAGATGTGTCCCGGGCAGAGTGAAAAGCAAGTGCAAAGGCCCGGGGGTGAGAAGACATTTGCTGTGCTCTGGAGAGGGCAAGAAGGCCAATGAGTTGGTGGCTGTGTGAGAGAGGAGGAGAGTGATAGGAGATGAGGCCAGAGGGAGCAGCACAGGCCAGACCTTGGACTTCATAGGCCAAAGCAAGATAAGATTTTATTAAGTGCAGTGGAAATGCACTAGAAGTTTTAAGCAAAGGAGTGATACCATCTGGTTTATCTCTTCCAAACACTGTTACAGTAGGAGGGGCAGTCCCAAAGCTCTATGTGTGAGGTAACAGCAGTGCTGCAGATGGGAGGAGGAAGGACTCAGGCTGTGTCCTGGGAGTTATACAGACAGGAATGGGTGAAGGATGACGTTACGAGATACCGTAACCTGTCAGTGTAGGAATGTTGGAGCTCTTTGGGGCTCTGAATCTGGCGCTTTGTGAATGGCCCAAATAGAAAATATCTCAATTACAAAAGTCTCCACTAGGGAAGGAATGCATATTGGGTTCTGGGCTAGCCAGAGAGTGGGCATGGGCACCAGAGTCTCCAGGCATTTTCTGATCCAACATGGCCCTGAGGCCAGAGAAAGCAAATGTTGATCCTTCTTGGCAGAAGAGTGTCCTTAGTCCAGGTAAAGCCCTGTGCCCCATTTCAGATTCCTCCTTCTTAGCTGCCAATGAACCAATAAGCAGCTGTATTTGAGCTCCATTGTTTTATCCTCCCAGTGACCTAACAAAGCTATTCAAAAGACAAAACAGCAGACATCTGGACAAGACAGGGCCAGACAATCAAGGGCCACTTTGCTGTTTGATTCTGTTTTTCCCAGCCTTGGAGAAGTCTTTTGAAACCTGGGGGAGGATCCAGATTTGAATCAGCTTGGCTCCAGAGCCCACATAACGGACTCCAGGGACCACGATAGTCGTGACTGACTCCTTAGTGTGACAGCTTCAGCCGCTGACAAGCAGGCCGATGGCAGGCAGATCTGGGCATCAGTTCACACTCCATCTCCCTGGGCTTCTCTGCCTATGGAGGAGTCTGGCCACAGGTCTAGCAGGATTAAGGGCTTCAAAACTGGGAGCCATTCCAGCAGGTCAGGCTTTACTTCTTAAATTAGAGGAGGAAAAACTAGAGGCTCAGCTGAAGATGCTCATAATGGAACTACATGACAAATGCTGACTTTTTTCTTAAAATGATGTTTTTACAAAAGGCTTCTTTCATCAAAATTCGTTAGCATTGTGTTCATTGTAGAGGATGTTTTTGGAATCCTGATGTGTGCTAATTAGCAAACATTGTAGACCTGCGGGGAGCTAGGGGTGTGTGCGTCAATGGAGGATGTGGAGAGATGAGTGAGATGTGCTCAGTGCCCTGGAGAAGGTCAGTTATTCATTTATGAATCTATAGTTGAGGCAGATCTGGAGAAAATGGATGTAATCCAGGGACGTATATAATTAAACTTTGAATAACTGGTGTAAACAAAGGCCTTTGGGAACTGAGAAGGAAGCCAAGTATGTGTGTGATGTAGGTAATGTAACAAGCCTTAGTTTTGCAGCCAAGGAGACTGGGTTTAGAATCCTACTTATACCACTGACTAAAAGAGGTCATCCTATCCTCTGTAAGGCTCAGTTTCCCCATCTGTGAAATGGAGGATCATGTTATCTCTAGAGTCCTATGTTGTTGTTGTTGTTGGTGGTGGTGGTGGTGGTGGTGGTGTTAGGTGCTGTGGAGCCATGTCCGACTCACAGTGACTCTCATAGGGTTTTCAGTTGCTAATTGTTTCAGGATTGTTTTGGGGAGTTGACTACCCCATCCTTCTCCCACCAGAATCCTATAGTGCAAAATAAATGAGATGAACTATGTGAGATGTCTAATGATCTAACCTCCCACATATCTGTCAGCATGTCGTACTGTGGGGGTTTCCTGTTGCTGTGATGCTGAAAGCTATGCCACTGGTATTTCAGAAATCAGCAGCCCTCCCACCCCCGTGGTGGACAGGATTCAACTGAGCTTCCAGACTAAGACAGATTAGGGAGAAGAACGTGGCATCCCACTCCAAAAACAATTAGCCATTGAAAACCCTATGAATAGCACTGTCAAATATAGTGCTGGAAATTGAGCCCCTCAGTCTAGAAGGCTTTCAAAAGATGACTGGGGAAGAGTTGCCTCTTCAAAGGAGAGTTGGCCTTAATAATGGAAATGAAGTTGAGCACCTGGGACCTCCTTTTACTGATGTGGCATGACTCAAAATGAGAAGAAACATAGTGGCTGCAACAATGGGCTCAAACATAAAAAGATTGTGAGCATGGCACAATGTCGGGTAGTGTTTCATTCTGTTGTATATGGGGTCACTGTGAGTGGGACCCTATTCAAAGCCCCCTAACAACAAAATGGCCTGATCCATAGTTGGTGCTCAACATACAGTGGAAAATATTAATATAATTTCTGAGGACTAGAGTCATGTTAGGGTGCAATCATTTTGTTTACTACATGCATGAGTTAGGTGTATTACTTTAGGCAAATTAACTCCTTAATATTTCTCTTTTGCAAAGTAGAAATAATAGTGGATGATTTCTTGAGGTGCTCTGAGGGTTAACCAAGATGAATGTATGCCAGGATTCTAGCTCTGTCTTTGTAATGTTTTTTACCTTTCTCAAAGGTGAGCAAACACATAATGTGGACATCATAAACCTGTGTCCTGGACCATAGTGGCGGTCAGTGAAGCTTGCAGACACCCTGGTGTTCCCAGCAAAGGAGGCAGCAAAGCCTCAGACCCCGGTTCTGAGCCGTCCTGCCTGCCTTGAGTCTGGGTGACACGTGTCCTCTCTGTGCAGCTGGACACCTTGTGCTTACCACCCACAAGGATCTTGGCACTTGACAGTGATTGTCCTGGGAAGGAAGTCCTTTCCAGGTGTCACCAGGGTGACAAATGACTCACAAGGAGCCTGGCAAACAGTCCATGCTTCTATGAGTGGCAATAGATAGCCAAAAAGAAACCACCCCCTGGTGCCCAGATTCTTGCTTTAGACACGGCAAACGTGGTAGTGGTGTTTGCTGTGCCAGGTGCCTTCATCCTCCTAGTGTCACCTGATGCTTATAGCTTTGGGGGTGGGTGGGGGGACATCTGGGAGAAGGGCCTGGCAATCCACTCCCAAGGCAGTCTCCAAACAGCCATTGAAAACACTATGAGGGTTGCTATGAGTCGGATACTGACTCGATGGCACCTAACAACATCAGCAACAACAAAAGGGGGACATTACCACCTAGCCCAAGATAAATCCCTGCACCAAGGTGACAGCTCATTGGGCCCTGTGCTCAGAATCCCTCTACCACACCAGCCCTTGCCCTAGACTCCTCAGCCAACAGATGGTGTAAGGGGAGCTTGGCTTTCACCTCCTAATCTAGTTCACATCCTGTGCAGCTCCTTCATCCACTGAAGTGACATCCCACAGGGTGGGCCCTGGCCACACATCTAGGCAGGGTCTCCTTCATTTGAGTTCACCTGCCTGCCACTCCTACTTTGGTCCTTTGCTCCGCTCCGCCTTATGTGGTTGGCTGTTTTTTATGGGATTCTGGTTTCTCCTAACCCTTGAGTTGAACTGAGTCAGTGAGAAATGGTGAGAGAAATAGCTAGGGCTCTATTTCGATGGTTCTTTCCTGGGGCAGAGTCTTTCCCTCCATGGAGAAAACATTGGACAGTCTCATGGGCATTTTGGTGTCTTACAGTGGCATAAGGAAGGTACTGGCATTCCATGAGTGGGGACCTAATCATCCTGGCATGGCCATAAGAACCGTCTCATCCAAAATGCCCACAGAACCTCCTCTGAGAGACACTGCTCTAACTGGTTTGTCAGTCTTTGCAAAGTTTGAACTTCCCGTGGATGATCGTTGGGTGAAAAAAAAGCTACTAACAGTAGTAAAGAGTTTTCTTCTTTTTTGTCTTTTCCTTTCCTTTCCTCTCCTCTCCATTCCTTTCCTTTTTTCTTTTCTTTCCCTTTCTTTCTCTTCTCTTTTCTTTCCTTTCCTTTTCTTTTTTCTTTTGTTTTGTTTTGTTTTCTTTTTCTCCCATGAAATGACCAATTCCACAGCTCTGTAGTAGTTTCCATGTGTGGCAGACAGAGCCAGGGTGGTAGCTGGGTGAAAACAGCGATCAACAGCAGAGACTCAGTGAAAGTATTTTTTCAAATACAGTATTAAAATAAAACCAGGTGTTTTCCCAAAAAAAAAAAAAAAAAAACAGCAGAGACTCAGATTAACCCACACTGTCTGAGTTACCATGGTGGCCTTGAGCATTTCATGTCTTTGTGCCTTAGGTTCACTATGTGTAAAACAGGGAACAACTATAGCAGGTACTATGTATTTGTGCCGGGAACATGATAAGAATCTAATAAGTGTTGCATATTGTTATTATGCCTGTAGCCATAGCCCTATGGCATCCAATTCCGATCTCGGAAGCTAAGCAGGGTCGGGCCTGGTTAGTACCTGGATGGGAGACTGCCTGGGAACACCAGGTGCTATAGGCTTGGGAGATGGACCTGGCAACCCACTCCCAAAAATCAATCTGCCATCAAAAACCCTATGAACAGCAGAGAAGCACTGACAATAGTGTTTCACCTATTGTACACAGGGTCCCTATGAGTCGGATACCGAATCCATGGCACCTAACAACAACAACAACAACAACAACAACAATTGTTATTTAATCACTACCTTCTCTGGGACCTTGGACAGGTACTTTTTGGCTCTATGCCTCAGTTTCTTCCTATGCAAATGGGGATAATAATACCTATTTCAAACTGTTTTCATGAGATCGAATCAGAAACATATGTAAAGGGTCAAGTGTAACACAACTGATGCGCATAACAACCTCAGGCAGGCATCATTCCTTCCTGCAGGTGTGGAAACTGAGGCACAAAGAGGTTAAGTAACTTGGCCACAGATACTCCACTAGTAAGTAGAGTACCAGAGTCTTAGGCCAGATGCCCAACTCTAAGGGTCCCAACAATCAGGTCTGGACACTTGCTCAAAAACCAAATGGAAAAAGTAATGGTGGAAAACAGGAAAAGAACGTTAGTCAGTACAGCTATACCTGGAAGATGAGGGGACCGGCATCCTTAGCTGTGTTCTCAGGGGTATAACATGAGCTCTCAGATTATATGGGAAGGGACAGAAGTGGGGGTCAAGATTCCTGCAGCATTGATCCCTCTCAGTTCAATGGTGGTCTGGTGGATCATTATCTCAGGATTGGTCAAGAAGGATCTTGGGTCGATAAGAAAATCATTGCTGTCTGGGGAGTGCATTCAACTCTTGTCACAAGATGTTTGTCATACATGGTGTTCCTGGAACCCAAGGTAACTATAAAAGATAATGACTTAAAACAAAGGAGACAGATGCAAAATGGAGGCAGAGATGCCAAGTGTGTATTGTGCTTTCTGTTGCCCATTGGACATTGTGCTTTCTGTTGCCCATTGGACATTGGCAGGCTTAAGTGAAGAGTTGGTGCTTTTAGCAAAAGCAATCTCTAAGTCGCTGCTATAGTTGGAGAGCTGGGAATTGAACCAGTATACCTAACCATTGGAACCATTGGAACCACTGGAACCACTGAGTTTTTTCAGTGGGAAGAGCTAGACGCTCTGGTATCTTGTGGGCATCTGATACATATTAGCTCTTACTGCTGAACAACAGGGGCTGGAATTTAGCTCAGTTGGTAGAGCACTGCTTTGCAATCTCTGAGGTCCCAAATTCGATTCTCAGCACTGCAAAAGTGGGAGAAGGACATGGCAATCCACTCCCAACGCAATCCGGAAATAGCCATTGAAAACCCTATGAGAGTTGCTATGAGTTGATCACTACTCAGTGGCACCTAACAACAACAACAACTAGACAACAGAGGCCAGCCCTCTTTGTCCTGCACATATCTCTGCAGGTTCTAGCCAGAGCCAGATCCACAGGCAGTAGCCATCCCTGGCTGAGCTTCCGGGTTCTGCTCTCCACTGGTAGCAGCAGGATTCCTGAACTCCTTTCCCAGAGAGACTAATGTACCAGGCAGTAGCTGGGAACTGCCTGGAAACTGATCTTCTCTCTGTTGTTGCCCCTGGTAAATAGGGCAGGTCATGCAATATCATAGGACCCTGGTTTTCCTCAGAAGGAGGTAGCAGTCCACGGCCATTACAACCATGACAAGAGGCTGGAGAGGGGATGCCCTGGGCCCCCCATCACCTCGGGTCACGAGAGCATCCCCCTGATGCTGTCGTAATGTGATGGGCAAAGTTTCTTCCTTAAATTCTGCACAAATAAGAGTGAGCTCCTGCAAAAGCAAAGGGAATGGATGTGACACGGGCACCCTTTGGAGGACAAGGCAGTTAGGCTGGCGGAATGGGAGCCAGAACTGCATTGTGTGGGCCAGCTTCTTTTCTGGCTGTGACCTGCTGCCCACTGTGTCCTTAATAAGTTTATATCTTTCATAAAACAGGGATGAACATGCCCGGCTTGTCTCCTGCCACATTGTTTTTATTAGGCTCAACAGTGGCAGTACAACAGCTGCCATTTATTCAGTGGTTATTGCATGTCAGGCACTGTGCGCCTCATGGACATGAGCTCATTGCCTCTCTGTGACACCCCTGGGAGGCAGATGCAGTGTCCCTGCTTTACCAGGCAGGCTGCTAACTCTTAGAGGGGGAGATGGCTGACCCCAGGCTACCCAGCCCAAGCCCCAAATTCAGGCACTGCATCACTCAGCCAGGGGGCAGCACAACCATCTATTGAGCACCTACTATGTTCCTGGTCTCACTCTGACTCTGCCTCAGCCATGATGGAGCCCTTTGAAGAGTGTGGAGGGGTGGAGGGATGATGGCATTGGATGGAGGCAGTTTAGGGATCAAGATGGCTAATTTAGACTCAGGTAACTGTGGGGCCGGGGCTGGGGTTAGCTCAGTTGGTAGAGTGGTGCTCTGTAGTCTCTGAGGACCTGGGTTTGATCCCCAGCACTGCAAAAATGGGAGAAGGACATGACAATCCACTCCCGAAGCAATCCCGAAACAACCAACCATTGAAAACCCTATAAAGGTTGCTATGAATAGGACACAACTTGACAGCATCTAACAACAACAACAATCATGGGGCCATGTCCCAACTCTGACAATTATGAGGTGCTGACCACCTTCCACCAAGATGTTTAACCTCCCTGAGCCTGAGCTTCCTCTCCTATCGAGGGGGAATGATAAAGCCACACCCCTTGAAATTCACTGAGGGATGATCTGATGTAAAGGATTCCTGCAGTGCAAGGTTCAGAATAACCTGTAGGTAAATTACCAGCCATGGCGCTGGGGTTTAGATCTGTTGGTAGAATGCTTGCTCTGTGTGCGCTGAGGTCCTGGGTTTGATCCCTAGCACTGCAAAAACAGAAGAAGGACCTGGCAACCCACTCCTGAAACAATTCTGAAAACAATCAGCTATTGAAAACCCTGTGAACAGCAGAGAAGCACTGACATAGTACTGGACATGGCACAGCATCAGGGAGTGTTTCATTCTGTTGTACATAGGGTTGCTAAGAGTCAGACCTGAGTTAAAGGCACCTATCAATAAACAACAACATTACTGGGTGTATTGGTGAGTTGCTAGTGGCTGAACACGAAGGAGTTGGGGGGTATTTTGCCTTGCCCTCCAGTCTCTTTCTTCCCTACCAAATGTGAGTCTTCCATGTTATTTTAAGCCCGTTCGTGTGCCCTAGGCCACAGTGTCCTGTCATCTAATACTAGGGATGGCCCAGTCCTGAAGCCAGATCCTCTGGCACCTGCTGCAGGGGACAAGGACCAGAGCACTGACTGAGGACCATCCTGGGAGACCTCTAAAGCAACAGGGAATTGGACGGCAGAGTATTGTCCCAAGAGTCCCCTCCTTCAGCTGGAGAGGTGGTTATCAAACTTTGGTGGCCATCAGAGTAACCTGGAAGGCTGGTTAGGAGACATGATACTGGGGCAACCCCTGAGTGTCCGCTTTAGGAGTTCTGGGGTAGGACATTTCTAACAAGTTCCAGATCTGCGCTCTTCCCACCAAGCTCTGTGGACTCTGATGGGAGTGGAAGCATACTGAGTTCACATTTCCACAGTGGTGAGGTAGCAGGAAGAGATCACTGCTCCTGGGAGCCTGGGGGCTGCACTTTGAAAACCTTAGAACTGGAGAAATGAGAAGGATGGACCTGGATCCTTCTGGATCTTTCTGGTGAATTCTCTTTCTTGGAGAACATGTTTGTTATTTGTTTTCTGAGTCACCTAAAGAATGTTCATGGTCTCTGCTACTAAACCTTACTGTTCAGTAGTTTCTATTAGAAATGGGGTCGTGAAGCCAGGCATGGTGGCACATGCTGATAATCCCAGCAACTTGGGAGACGGAGGCAGGAGGATTGTGAGTTTGAGGCCAGAGGCAGCCTACATAACTTAGTGAGACCCTGTCTTGAAATAAAAACTAAACAATGGGCTGGGGGCTCAGCTCAGTGGTAGAGCACTTGTAGAACATGTATGAGGACCTGGGTTCAACCCCTCAGTGCCACAAAAAAAAAAAGTGTGAGGCAGACCCAGAAACAAAGCCACCTCTGGAGGTGGTGTGGGGTCCAGTCACTGGTGAGGAAGGGTGCTATGCCTTTTTGTCTTGGCTGGTGTGGGTTGTCCTCCCAGGACCAGGCAGGATGTCCTCAGAACTGGCCTGACTCACCTTCCAGGGCAGAGCAGAGGCCACAGCCCTTGCTGAAAACCTGGGGTAACTTGATGTTAGCCTCAAATAGGCGTCCTGAAGAATGGAAAGCCCTCCTTGTTTTTTTTTCATGGTGGCTGTTGGCGGGATGTAGTGGTCTATGCCTACCATGTGAAGGCCCAGTTGCTGCTGAGGTCCAGACAGTGGTAGCCTGACCATTGGGCAGGTGCTCATCTCCCTCTGGTTGGCATGCTTCCTGCTTGTCGTGCCCCACGTTGGGCCCCTAAGGGCTTGCCATTGGCACACCTGGCTAGAGCCCATGAGGTCGAGGCAAGATGGCCCCTTCCCGATGCAGCTAGGGCATGTTCCTCCTTGAATTTCTTGCTGAGTCATTGTCACCCAATGTTATATGATTGGTTGGTTCAATCCCTTGATGTCACCTAATTGGCTAACCCAAAACATCATCAGAACGTCACAGATTCTGATTGGTTGACCTAAAAAGCTTATAGGTGCTGTGCACAGGAAATAAAGTTGAGTTATCATCCTGAAAGAGCTCCCAGAGTGGTGTATCTCCGTCAACTCAAGACTAGTGGGTTTTATATGTGGGCTTTTGATTCCTGGCTGGTGGAACCCCACACCTGCTGTCCCCTTACAGAACATTTGATGGTCACTTATCAGCTCAGTGTCTGATTTCATCATTTTTCTGATTTGTTTTTCCTTTGTGACCTCCTGTTTGGGGTTCACCATGGGTTCAACAATTTTATATAGCTTGGAGCTTCTGGGTAACTCCTGTAAAACTCTGATGAACCGTACCCCCGTCACCCCACTTCATCCCTCTGTCCTGTAAGCCAATTGGTGTGTGAAGCCTGTGGTATTTTTCCACACACCTCCTTGGCTGCCTTGTTGTGGATATTAAGCCATTGCAGCAATAGAGATTCATTTCATAAGAGAGCTATGATGTTCCAGTAATGTCAGGAGCAAGGAAAGATTTCCAACCACATAGAGCAGTGCTAAGGAACAAAATGAGATGGAGTTGTGTCCCCCACTGTGTGTGGCAGACCCCGCACCCCTAGAGTCCTGGGCATAGCCCCATGATCACTCAGGAGGACATGGGGGCTCTGCATCTGATAAGATTTTGCTCTGTGGGTTCACAGACAAGCTGCTCCCATTTTTCTTCAGCAGTGCAGATTAGTGCCAAAATCTCATGCCAGACACTGCACAGGCTAAACAGTTTCGGAACAGATCTGAGCACTCATCAGGACAACGGGTGGCAAGGAAGATAGATTTTGTGCCAATTGCAATTGATTGGAAGCAGCTGCGGTGCATTAGTCCTGATGAAGTGACAAGGCCTTCCCTGGTTCACACAACTTGTTGACAATAGATTTAAGACTAGAACCAGGTTGTTCAACATTATTTCTGTGACATTAATTCAATACCTTGCCTTCAGCCATACCACTGTGGTATCCAATCCCATTAGATCTCAGAAGCTAAGCAAGGTCAGGCCTGGTTAGTACTTGGATGGGAGACTGCCTGGTAATACTAGGAGCTATAACTTTAGGAGAAGGACTCAGAAACCCACTCCCAAAAAACAGTCAGCCGTTGAAAACCTTATGAATAGCAGAAAAGCACTGACAATTATGCCAGGTATGGCGCAGAGTCGGGTAGTATTTTCGTCTGTTATGCATAGGGTTGCTATGAGTTGGACATTGACTCGAAGCCACCTAATGGAGACAACTCAATACATATCCATTCTCTTAGGAATAGAGTCTATGGAAAGAAACTTGAGTTCAAATCCTCAGTCTGTCATTAACCACTGTTTGACCTTGGCCATGTCACTTAACATCTTTGTGCTTTAGTTTCCTTATTTGTAAAACAGAATGGAAACACCCATGTTGCCAGGTACCATGGTGCCTGCCTGTAATCCCAGACATTAGGGAGGCTGACGCAGGAGGATAGTATGTTTGAGGCTAGAGGCAGCCTGTGCAATTTAGCAAGACCCTGTCTCAAAAAAGAGGCTAGAGGTGCAGCTCAGTGGTGGAACACTTGGCTAGCATATGCAAGGCCCTGGGTTCAACCCCACAGGACTGCAAAAACAAATGACAAACAACAACAACCCCCATGTCATTATGGGCTGATCACATGTGATCATGGTGTGTCTAGCTCAGGGCCTCATGCATATACTTCCAATGTCCTTCCTTTTTCCTACAGTAAGTGCTTCGCGTTATTAAGATGATAGATTTGTGGGCAGTTTGCATACCATAGTAGTGATTTAATTGTGTAATTGTAGATCTGGTTTCCTTCCCACTGAACTAAGGGTTTGGGACCAAATTATCGTCAAGGTTCCTCCAGCTCTAAAGTTTTTTGTTTGATTTTTTTTTTTTTTTTTTTTTTTGGTGTGTGTGTGTGTGTGTGTGTGCAGGGGATGAAACCCAGGGCTTTGCACATATTAGGCAAGTGTTCTACCACTTGCCTACTGGGGAGCTACACCCCCAGCCTTTAGATCTAAAATTTTTGTGATTGTAAATAAGTGACTTTAAAGGATTTTTCTTTAGTTATATCGAGTGCACAGTAAATGAACCCTGGAGGATTTTCTGGAGTCAAACCAAGGTCTTTCCAGGTGCAGAGGCCATTTTCAGCATTCTGATTTCCTCAGTGCTGTGCAACTTATGGACCGAGACCGGTATGCCACACCGCATCGTGGTAATGGATTTTGTTCAGTCTTTCAAGGACAGGAACCCGGCTGAGTCACCCCAGTGCCCCAGCTTCGTGCATAGGGGTTGCTCACAGAAGGTGGCTGACTTCATTCCTGGGGCTTGTGGAAAGGTGTCCATGCTCAGCCACAACTTTGTTGTTGTTGTTAGGTGTTGTCGTGTCGGTATCCGACTCATAGTGACCCTCTGTACAACGGGAAACACTATTGTCAGTGCTTCTCTGCTGTGCATAGGGTTTTCAATGGCAGATTGATTTTTGGGAGGGGGTTGCCAGGTCCTTCTCCCAAGCCTACAGCTTCTGGTGTTCCCAGGCTGTCTCCCATCCAGGTACTAACCAGGCCCGACCCTGCTTAGCTCCCGAGATTTGACGGGATCGGATGCCACAGGGCTATGGCTGCAGGCAGCCACAATTTAGGGGCTTGGAATTTGCAAGGCACCTGACAGGGTTTGTGGGTGAGTCTGAGACTCTGGCCCAGTCACTTTCTCTTGCAGCCGCTTGACTTTTGCACACATTAAAGGAGGAAGTAGCTGGCTGACCCTTTGTCCTTGAGGCAGTAGCTAAATGGGCAATCGAGAAAGGCTGCCACCTCTGACAGGGGGCTGGACAGAGCTGTGACACACTGGCATGAACAGCTGTGCCTCCTCAGAAAGCCATGCCAGGTTAACCACAGCACTCTGCCCTCAGGAGGAAGGGAGTGGGGAGAGGGGCAGGCCCCAAGAGCTGGGCTCAAGTGAGATTTATAAATAGGAACATGGAAACTCGTGCAAGAAGCCAAGCAAGGCAAAGGAGAATGGGCGAGTCTTGGCGAGATCACGCTAAAATGCAAATAGCTACGCAGAGAGAAGCCAAATTTCTTGGAGACTCTGGGAGGGCCGTTACGTAACTGTTTCCCTGGATTAGGATGGGAGAATCAGCTTGTAGCTGGAAAGGGAAGCATCAACAGGGATGGAAGAAAGCCTTGGTGCTTGGCCTGGCTCATTCATTTATTCAGGCAGCACGCTAATGTACTGCCTCCTGTGCACTTGACGCATAATTAAGGTATTGCCTCTGTTCCCAAGATGCCAGGAGTTTAACCAGGGGGTAAGACATAGATGGCTTACACAGGTGACTGTAATTATTACTACAAGGTGGCACACGGTTTTATATTATATCATGTTTCTCACAGGGGCTATCCATTATTTGTTGATCTAGAACTCTTCCAGTCCTCCTTGGAAACATGAGCCCCTTCTCGTGGGGGTATTGTTCCCCAGCCCATCCCACTCTGGCTAAAAGCTGTCTGTCTCCCTTTCCCTGAGCCTAGCGACCGACCGCCAGGGGAATGGGCCATGTCAGAGTCAGGGCCGTGACAGTCCTTTGGGATTCTGCCATGGGAGCTCAGGGAAGGAAGGGTCTTCTCCCTGGCAGGTGAGGCTAGGCTGGGAGGCCAGGGGCTGCAGGGACAAGCTTCCTGTCTCAGGAAGACAGGCTGTTGAGGGGATAACAGTGACGACCAAGAGAGACAGAGTTAAGACGCGCGCGTGCACACACACACATGGGCACATGCACACACACAACTGAAGGGAAAAAATGAAAGGAAGAAAGAAGTGGCTCACTGAGGGCATTTGAATCCCTGTTGTCCCCTCCTGCTGTCCTTCTCCTGTGGTTTACAAACACCAGTGAATGACTTCCATTTGTTGTTTTGGCTACCTCAAGTTCAGTGTCTGCTGCCTACTGTCCAATGCCCTGCCTCCTATACCCCCCTCTCCCAAAGTAGGAAGGGAGGGGAAATACCAATCCATGGAGAAGGACAGCGTGGCAGATCAACAAAAAGAGGGAAAACCCTCCAGTAGATGGATTGGCAGTGTCTGCAACAATGAACTTAAACATAAATAAGATCGTGTGCCTGGCACAGAATCGGGGAGTGTTACATTCTGTTGTACATAGGGTCGCTATGAGTCAGACCCAAATTGAGGGCATCTAATAACAAGCAGGGGACAGAGCCAAATGCCCTGAGGTTTAGAGAAAAATCAAGAGGAGTATTGTCTTTACTTCCAAGCAGGGCACAAGATTAAAGCTATAAGCACAAAGAAATATTTATAAGTTGATGATGTTGTTAGGTGCCTTTCAGTCAGTGTTCAACTCATAGTGACCCTATGTACAACAGGCGAAACACTATTGTCAGTGCTTCTCTGCTATTCGTAGGATTTTCAATGGCAGATTGATTTTTGGGAGTGGCTTGCTGCGTCCTTCTCCCAATTTACAAGTTAGGGCAAGTATTTTTGAAAGTGCAGGGGAAGAAGGGAGAGAAAAATACTAACTTAAAATGAAAGCTGGAGGATGAGAAGGAACTGTCGGGAGATGGGAGGAAGGGGTGGAGAACAGGCGGAAAGAACAGAGACTCAGAGGCAGAAAGGACCTTGGTGCTGTCTCAGGGTAGGGAGACCGGTCAGGAGGGGCTGCAACTGTGGTGCCGTGGCTGGCACCAAAGCAGGGATGGAGACGGTGGAGCCGGAGGGACTCGCAGGAAATGTCAGAGTTGCTCTCAGTAGGACTCTTGTGAATCAGGTGTAGTGGGGAGGAGGAACCAAGGCTGGCCTCTCAGTGCAGAGAAATGAGGACATCCACTCCTGGGCTGACATAATGGGACAAAGAAGGGGCCACCTAGGGAAGGGTGAGATGGAAGGAGGAGAGGAAGCACCCTGGGCATTGTGATTGCTGTTGGGCTCCCTTGGTGCCGTGAGGAAGAAGACCAAAAATAAATGCTGTGAAATTCGTCCTGAAAATGGATTCCTCAGCAGGTTACGTGGCCCCGTGCCAATAGCAATGGCTGTGACAGCAGCCTCCATGAGGCCTGTTTCAGAGTGCGATGCTTTGCACACACACACTTCTTAGGTACTCTGTGCTTTTTTGTTTGTTTGTTTTTTAAGAAAGGGAGGGAAAGAGGAAAACTATTCCGATTCTTAAAACCAGACCTCCGTCAGTCACCAGCATCCTTCACTGAGAATTCCACCGTCTGCAGAAGAGCAAAGCTGTTCCATCTCCCTCCTTGGGACCCTCCTACGGCTGTTGTTGTTGTTAGGTGCCGTCGAGTCGGTATCCGACTCATAGCGACCCTCTGTACAACAGGGGAAACACTATTGTCAGTGCTTCTCTGCTGTTCATAGGGTTTTCAATGGCAGATTGATTTTTGGGAGGGGGTTGCCAGGTCCTTCTCCCAAGCCTACAGCTTCTGGTGTTCCCAGGCAGTCTCCCATCCAGGTACT
>VMDO01031384.1:0-20165 GCA_007922755.1 Pedetes capensis
CTTAAGTCTATCATTTTATTTTTGTTTGTATTTCGATTCTCTATTTTTCATTTCCAATTTCTTCTTCCTGTCATCTTGAATGTTCCTTAACATTTTATTTATCTATAGCATTTTTGAATGTTTCCATTTTTATTCATTTTAATGGTTGTTTTAGGTATTACATCTTATACATAAAAACATAGCACATTTTATTGTATTCATCACTTTAATAGTTTAAAATGAAGTGTAGAAAGTTTACTTCCCTTTAATAAATCCATTAAAATAAAACTGTGATTTGCTCTGACCATTTTTTTTCCTTATGTAATGGACTGACAGGAACAGATAGCTGCTACTTTTCTATTCAGGATAGTTGATATTAAGCACCATTTGTTGCTACTACACAATTGGTACAAGAAATAATATAGCTTAAACCTAGGACATTCACTTGAGTATTTCTTAGTACTTCCACAAACAGATATAAATATTCATGAGCAAGTTCAGTTATTACAACACAAAAAGAACAAAATAACACAGAATGTGGGCACTGCATAGATGAAGGTCTAGGTCCTCTTATCAGACCTGGAAAAATGATAGCCTAGCTGAGGGAAACCTAGAAAGGGTAGTAGAGAAGGGAGATAATGACCTTCAGTTATATGCTTGGGACAACCAACAGCAGTGGGGACTATTTTGTTTCACTACGTTTGAGCTCAAATATTACCAGCTCACAATTGGCCACTACCTTGAAGGGAATTCTGAATTATGGAATCTATACCTACCCTATTGGGCAACAAGTGAGGCTGAATACATTTGAATAACCACAACTAATGGAAGCCCCATATTACAGGGCAGGAGCTGGACAACATGGGAACCTACAAACAGATCTAAGTGATGGAAGGCATGGATCACATTGAACTCCAGCCTTGTGCTCCTCCTCAGCTATTCTTTCCTTTGTCCTCATTCTGGAGGCATCACCTGCCTGCTGGACCATGACACCACCACTGACTGCCTCACCTCGATTGGGGCCCAGGGTTCTACTTGGAATTAGGAAGCAAAATTGTGCCTGTGCTGCAACACCATCCACGCCAAACTCCCCATGTTGACTGCATTCCCAGTTGGAGCCCCAGACTGGCCAGGAGATGAACACGCGCACACACACACACACACACACACACACACACACACACACAGAATTTGCACACTTAGCCATAATTCAGGCAGCCAAGAAATGAGAGAATAGGTACACACTAGCTCCCAAAATTTCTAACTTAAATTTATTTATCTTCATATTGTAAATTATTCATAAATTATTTTACCACACAGGACATATATCACTCCTATATTATTGAGAGCTTTGTTTTAAATACTGCAAATATTTTTCTGGTTCAAAGTCTTGAATAAGTAAGTGTTTTTTAAAAATAATTTTCTTTTTTGCCGGAAAAAAATACTTGTTTCCTTAAAGTTCAAAACTCTTTGCCATCTGATACTGGCCTTGCTCACTTATAATTTTATTATGAATCCACTTTCCATGATGTCACCCATCAGATTTTGATAATCTAGCACAAAGTTTGCACAGATTTTTAAAATTGTGGACACTACAAAAAGGCATTACCCCTTGTCAAAATATACTAATAAGTAGAGGAACAGAAGTCTGAACAATGAGAGTAGGTTTCAAGAAAGATGTTTTTAGGCACCACATGGTTGTGTGAATGTCATAGAGAGTACTTATAGAAGGCAAATGGTAGAGGTCAATCCCTCAGAGTGTCCTGAAGCAATCAAGGACTCAGCAAACACAAAGGGTGTGAGTCTCCTGCAAGTGTGGCATAGCGTGCTATTGTACAATAACCATTTTGTAAGTAGAAACAATACACTCCAAAATAATGACAAGCAGTATAGTATAGTATAATAAAGCAAATATATGTGGGGCACCAGAAATGTATCCATATTTTAAGAGATGTTATCTATGTCTTACTTTTAGACGTTGAAGTTTGGTAGGAATGTGTAGTATGACATTTGCCCAAAAAGATGGCATTAATCAAATGGATGCAGCACTGCCACATGACAGATGAGGACAAAGAGAAGGGAAGAAGCATAGTTGTTGTTTGAGGAGTGCAAGACCATTTTGAAGTAGTATTTGAAATTCAAGAACATTGTGGATGTACAGTGACCATGGAGGCGTGAGGATGCAATGGACCCTCCAACATGCCTAATAATTTCATGGATTAATGATAAATTTGAGATGCCTGGTACTGTGTATGATTTGCAAAAGGGAAGATCTGGGATCCTCTCAGAGCCACAAGCCCTGTTTCTTTTTGCTATGGTACCCACTTTGAGCACTTCTTGTAATCGCAGAAGTCAAACATGACTTGTATTTATCTTTTCTTATGAATATATATTGAGTATTAAAATTTTAATATACTTTTTCTTTTCTTAAAATGTGTGTACGTTTTTGGCGCCCTCTGCATAAACAGTAACCTAGTTTTTTATGGTCATTATCAGGTATTATGTGCTGTAGGTGATTGTATGCACTACAATTTTATACAATAGGCAGTGCAGTCCATTTGTTTACACCAAGATCACCACAGGCATGTGAGTAATGTGTTGTATTATGATATTAGGACCCAAGGTCACTAGGCGACAGATATTTTTTAGTTCCACTATAATCTTATGGGGCTGTCTAATATGCAGTCTGTCATTGACTGAAACATCATTATGCAGCATGTAACTGTAAAAGAAATGAGTTAAAGCACAAAGCAAGATTTTCATTTCCCTCAACAATATCAAACTTGTGGCTGGGAGTAAAGAAGGGGAGCAGTGATAAGACCTAAGTGGGATTCAGAAATGAGATCCTTGAGGTAGAAATTTCTGGAAGACCCTCAGTAGAGATGATGGAGGACACTTTCAGTTTCTCTGCAGAAGTCACCGGCTGAATGAGAAGGAGACTTTCCCCCTGAGAAGTCTGACCAGTGCTCCCTTCATGTCCTTGTTCCTCAAGCTGTAAATGAAGGGATTTAGCAGGGGGGTCACCACGGTGTACATGACAGTGGCCGCTGTGTCCTCCACCACTGAGTTGGAAGAAGAGGACGAGGGACACAGATAAGCCCTGATCACCGTCCCAAAGCACAGAGCAACCACTGTGAGGTGGGACGCACAGGTAGAGAAGGCCTTGCGCCTTCCCTGGGCAGAGGGGCCTCTGAGGATTGCTGAAACAATGTAGGTATAAGAGACCAGGATGAGGGAAAAGGGAATTAAAATGACCGCGCCTCCCAGGAAGAGAAGCACTAACTCATTGACCTGGGTATCAGAGCAAGAGACCTTCATCAGGGGTCCCAGGTCGCAGAAGAAGTCAGGAATGATCTTCTTCGAGCAGAAGGAGAGCCTGAGTATGAGGAAGGTGTGGGTCATAGCGACGAGACTTGTCAGGGTCCAGCAGGAAGTCACCATGAAGGTGCAGCGTCGGAAGCTCATGATCATCGTGTAGTGGAGAGGGTGGCAAATGGCCACGTAGCGGTCATAGGCCATTGTAGCAAGGAGAAAGATGTCCATGTCCCCAAAAGTTAAGAAGAAGTAGAGCTGTGCCAGGCATCCTGGATAGGAGATGGACCTGCTCTGGGTCTGGATGTTTGCCAGGGCCTTGGGCACTGTGGTGGAGCAGAAGAAGATATCGACACAGGACAGGCTGGCGAGGAAGAAGTACATGGGGGTGTGGAGACTCGCGTTGGTCCCAATGGCCAGGACAATGAGCAGGTTCCCAGCCACAGTGACCACGTACATCCACAGGAACAGCAGGAAGAGGAAGGGCTGCTGCTCTGGCCGCTCTGAGAGGCCCCAGAGGAGGAATTCAAAGCTGCTGGTCTGATTCCCTCCTGCCATGGGCCCAAAGGTCAGAGGAAAAGGTCTTGGGGAACCCCATCAAAATTCTGCAAAATGTATCATTTTAGGTGATTGGTGATCATGCCGTTCTCTGAACTCTAGAGAAGATAGGGTGACAATGTGTATGTATTGACCATCTGCTCTGTGCACAGTAAATTTTCATTAAAACTTAATGAATATACTACTCTAGAAGGCCTTATTGTTGTTAGGTACCGTCGAGTCTTGTCTGACTCATAGATACCCTCCTAGGGTTTTCAATGGCTGACTGTTTGGGGATTATCTAGGGGGTGGATTGCCGTGTCCTTCTCCCATTTTTGTGGTGCTGGGAATAGAACTCAGGACCTCAGAGACTGCAGAGCAGCCCTCTACCAACTGAGCTAAATCTTCCCTCCAGAAGGCCTAGGATAATTGAAATAGATTTCTTGGCTGATTTCTCTATGTGGTCATCTGTTATAAATTTCCCTTCTTGTACTGTCTTTTTCCTTCACTGTAGTCAGTGGAGCTGAGAAAAGGGTAATCCTTAACTTCAGACCATTTTCAATCTAATGGGGTGAATGTTACTTGTCTGCATTAAAATTGTATAACGTTTTGATTTAGGTTCCCTTACCCACTCAGACCACTCTTGACCCCCAGGTTGGATCTGTTCTGATCTGTCAGTGCCACAAAAATCAATATTTGGAGATAAAATTTTATATTATCCACTCCTGCAGAAATTCAACAAACAAGTGTTTAGTGAAGATGGGTTGTGTGCAGATTACTCTTTGAGGTTTCAGTGAAATAACAAAGAAGAAATCATAGTCTCCAGAATCTTACATTGTCTGGATCTCTAGTCTCCAGAATCTTACACTGTCTGGATAAACACACACACACACACACACACACACACACACACAATTTGTGATACAAGCAGATCAAGGCCAAATAAAAAGGCTTTGGGAATGTGGATGTGTCACCAGTCAACTGGCTGGGATCCTTTTGCTCCACTTGGTAGAAATAATGGGTAGGCAAGAAGAAGCCCTTGAAATGCTGTACTTAGGCAGTAGTTGTGTCCCTTGGCATTAGACAGCAGTCAGTTGTGTCATAACGTACAGGCAGGAGCAGCAGCAGCAAGTGGCACCTTCTAGTGTTACAGCTCTTGTCTAGACTGTGGAGGTCGAGATTCCTCAGCTATTCAAGTGTTACAACCTTTATGTAGACCCAGAAGATGAGGAATACTAAGCCCATAAATGCTACAGCTGTTAGATAGATCGAGAAAGTCATTAGCCTTCAACACCAGCTGGTATTGCAGTTCCCAGGTGGGGCTAGGTATCAGGGTTCCTTAGCTCTAGACAACAGCTGGTGTTGCAGCTTATGGACACAACTGGGTATTAGGATTCATCAGGCCTAGACAGTGACCAGTGTTATAACTCCTGGGCCTAGGATGTCTGAGACCCTTGGTCCTAAAGACCTGACAGTTCTCTAGACCTCTTTCAGTGACCAGAGCCTGTGGTTTCTATTTTCTGATTCTTTATAGATTTTTCTCTCTCTTCATCTCTCCCTAGTCACTCTCTTAAACTTTTCATCCACCTCTTATTGCTATGGCCACTGTTCCTGTTGCTGTTTAGCTATTTGCTATTTGCTATTTAGCTAATAGCTAATAGCTATTTAGCTAATAGCTATTTGCTATTTATTGGCAATCATGGTCCTTCTGCTGCTTCTCCTACTGCTGCTACTGCTGCTAGTGGTGGTTACTGGTCTTGCAATCTTGCCTCTTTTTCAGGTGTCAAGCAGCCTGTTGGTTTACTGCTTCTGTAGCGCAACATTCTGGCTGCTCTTTTTGCTCTGAGACTGCTGCTCTACTGTCTCTGCTGTCCTTTGCCTTTGCCATCACCACTTTTTTGCTGTCTCTGCTGCTTCTTTATATTACAAGCTCAGCCTGAACTATGAAAAGTAAGCAAAGGCCACTCTTGGGAAGCCTTTTATTGAGCCTAAGTTTGCAACATTGTGGTGGCAGTGCAGGAGGGTGTCTCCTGCCCAGCTCAGCTTGAGTAAGTTGAGCAGCCTATTTATATAGCCAGAGAAAGGAATTTTGCACCAATCACAGAAATGAAGGCTTGTGTTTACACCAATCATAGGACTCCCTTTTGCCCAATCACAACAGAGGAAGTGCTTCCTCTTTGGCCAGAGTTGGTCACAGGGTCATCTAGGGTTGAAACAGCCATGGGTGGGCTACACCTTCAGGAGCTGGAGTTGTAGCAAATAGTTTCAGTGTCATAGTTTCCTCCAGATGTTCCTAGTGTGTTTATAATTCCAGGTGCTGGTGCGAGGATGGCTCAGCTAGACAACTGTTCTTTTGTTCAAAATAGCCAGAGCCATAAGGAAGAGCCCAGTAGTTTTCAATCAGGGAATCAAATCACCCCATTCTCTGATACCAATGCTTGCTTTGCAAAAATTAAGTAGCAGAAGGGGCATATACAAGAAGAATAAAAAACCTTATCATTAACACTAATATTAATCTTAACAGTATATTAATAGCACCCTGAGGAGAGTTGGGTGCCCATAATCTGTCTCAGATGTAGCTGAGAGTTTTTCAGATGGATGTGGACAGCATAGTGGAGCAAATTCTTGAACAAAGACCAGGGAGAAGAAAGCCTTGCACAGACTCACAGGTGGGTAGCAGGAGCTGTGATCAGGTGGTGGAGGAGGGACAGTTGGTTGAGATCAAATGGGAAAAGGAACTGAGTATCATATATAGAAAAGTTTTGAATGGAAAGCAAAGAATGTGGAGCTTTATTCTGTATCTTATAAGGAGCCACCAAAACTATTTGAGCAGGCAGTGATGTCAAGGCTTAAATAGGGCCAATACATGGAAATCCTGTGCCCCTCCAATGTATTTAACTGTCGGGGAGCTGGACGTGGAATTAATCAGTCACATGGACACACAAAAAATAATGATAATAATAATATCTTTGTTACTAAAAATGATAAAGTTGGAGATTGTATGATCTGTGTTCACTGAGCCTTTTAGTATTCCTCTAAAGTTAAGTGTATTTCCTCATTCGCAGGATCTAAATAGCTAAAATAAAGTAATTCAGAACTGTTGAAAATGAAATGATGGGTGAAAGCATAGGAGACTAATATACACAAAAACACATGGGCTTTATATCAAATAGAGAAGAATCCAGGTCAAAAAGTGTTTGGATGTTAAAGAATATGCAGGATGTCATATAAAAATAAAACCTATATTCACCATGGGGCTGGGATTTAGCTCAGTTGGTAGAGTGCTGTGCTGCAGTCTCTGAGGTCCCGAGTTCAATTCCCAGCACCACAAAAATGGGAGAAGGACCTGGCAATCCTCTCCCAAGGCAATCCTGAAACAGTCAGCCATTGAAAACCCTATGAGGGTCACTATGAGTCAGATACCGACTCGATGGCACCTAACAACAACATATTCACCATGAAATTATTAAAAACATAATATCCATGATATCAGAGCACCAAACAAAATAGCAGAAATTTTCTTGAAGCATATAAACCATACAGGAAAAATTGTTGTTGTTGTTAGGTGCCCTCGAGTCGGTATCCGACTCATAGCAACCCTCATAGGGTTTTCAATGGCTGACGGTTTCAGGATTGCCTTGGGAGTGGGTTACCAGGCCTTTCTCCCATTTTTGCGGTGCTGGGAATAGAACTCAGGTCCTCAGAGACTTCAGCGCAGCACTCTACCAACTGAGCTAAATCCCAGCCCACAGGAAAAATAGAAACATTAAAAAAGATTTAAACAAACATTTTTCAGTCCAACTCATATTGAGTGATTAAACAGTAAATATAGAGAATACTAAACAAAATAATAAAATATGTATGTGAATACATGGGTATGTGTATCACTGTGTTCCAGTAACAGCACTGAATACACTCTACTTTCAAGTTCCTATTTAACATGTAGAAAAAAGAGAGTATATGAAGCCACAAAGAATACCTCAAATAAATTACAAAAGTAGAAATGATTCAATTATCATTTTTGTCAAAAATATAATAAAAATTAATTACAGTAAATATTGTTTTTGTTAGGTGCCATTGAGTTGGTGTCTGACTCATAACAACCCTATGTACAAGAGACAAAACACTATTGTGCTTCTCTGCTATTCACAGGGTTTTCAATGGCTGATTGTTTTTTGAGAGTGGGTTGCCAGGTCCTTCTCCCACAGAAAGTGTAGATGTTAATAACAAAATTTAAAAAATAAAAATGGCCTTTCAACCAGGAAAAAATGTTTAAGTTTCTTTAGTAAATAACTCTTGGGTCTAAAGGAGATATAAAAAAAGACAAATTTCATAAAATATATTTTGTTGCCAACTATAGTCACCCTAACTGTGCTGTAGAACACTGAAACTTATTTGTCCGAGCTAATTGTGTTTTAGTACCTGTTATCCAACCTCTATCCATCATACTCTCTAATCTTCTTAGCCACTAATAATTAGTATTCTACATATATGGAGGGCTGGGATTTAGCTCAGTGGGTAGAGCGCTGCGCTGCAGTCTCTGAGACCCTGAGTTCAATTCCCAGCACTGCAAAAATGGGAGAAGGACCTGGCAATCCACTCCCAAGGCAATCCCAAAGCACTCAGCCATTGAAAACCCTATGAGGGTCGCTATGAGTTGGATACCAACTCGACGGCACCTAACAACAACAACAACATATATGGAATTATCAAAATGTATTCCGTGTAAATTATGTATCAATTACCAATAAAATAAAATAATTTAAAATATATAAATTGCAGAATTTTTAGAAGATAATAATACTACATATAAGAATCAAAGAGATAGTATTAACACAGTAATCAAAAGAAAACTCACTGCCCCAAATTATTATATAGGTAGCAGTAAAGGTAAATAAATTAAGCATGGACATTAAAATGTACAACAAAAATAAACTGAAGGAAAGCAAGAAGTAGGAAAAATATTTAAAGCCCAAATTAACTTCAAAATCAGAAAAGAAGCTAACAAAAAGTTATTTTTTCAACAAATGGTTTTGGCATTTTTGGATATCCACATACATAAGGAGGAAATTGGAACCCTGCGTCAGATCCCATACAAAATTAATTCAAAGTGGAGCAAAGGCCTAAATGTAAGAGCTAAATGTGTGAAACTTTTAGAAGAAAATATAGACATAAATCTTCATGACCTTGAATAAGACAATGGTTTCTTAGATATATACCAAAATCACACACTGCAAAATAAAAAGTATATAAATTGCACATCATTAAATGTGAAATATTCAAGCTGCAAAAGATACTATCAAGAAGTGGAAAGACAGCTCACAGAGTGTGGGAGAAAATTTTTGCAATCATATATCCAATGAGGGATTTTTATGTAGAATATATAAATTATGACTCAATAATATAAAGACAAGTAACAACGGTATATTTCAGGAATTGAGCCAGATGTGAGTTGTTTCAAGCAACCTCACATTTTTCTTTGAGACACTCTACATAATCATTTTCTAGCCAATATAGTTATCTGTACTAAATATTTTTGATGTTTATTTTGTTTTGATCTTTTGAGACAAGGTCTTACTATGTATTCCCAGGTAGCATAGAACTCACTATGTAGACCAGGCTAGGCTTGAACTTGCTGTGATCCTCCAGTCTCTGCTTCCTTCATGCTGAGGGCTGAGATTACAGGTGTGCACCTCATGCCTGGCTGTACTGTTTTCACATGAAGAAAATACTGTCTTTGTGGGTTTGAAGACAACTATGAAATAAAATTGTTTCACATGCAAGCCAAATAGAACGAAACACACACACACACACACACACACACACACACACACACACACACACACACTGCAATACCACATCACATCCTGTCGGATGGCTACAATCAATAAGTCATATAACAAGAAGTGTTGTCAAAGATGGGGAGAAATTGGAACCCTCATACACTGCAGATTGGAATGTGAAATGGTGCAACCTGTTTGGAAAATAGTTTGGCAGTTTCTCAGAGGGCTAATCACATGGTTATCCAGCAATTCAACTTCTACATATATCTAGTTATACCAAAATATAAATATAATACAATTGCAATTAAATTACTGAGGCTCCTATAAGAAGCTGCTCTTTCATACTAATTTGTTGTTGTTAGGTGCCTTTGATTCGGTATCCGACTCATAGCGACCCTCATAGGGTTTTCAATGGCTGACTGTTTCGGGATTGCCTTGGGAATGGGTTGCCAGGTCCTTCTCCATACTAATTACTCTCCATCATATTGCATGCTTGTCAGCTGCATGGCACTATCTACCTGCTAAGATTATATTATTTTTGCTCACTTGCTCAGCTACCCACCCCTCCCCTCCATGCAAGTAAGTTCCTTTTCTGTCTTCTTCACAACTGTATTTTCATTGCCTCAAACAGTAGCTAAGGTAGACTGGAAACACAACCATACAAGCTTGTAAAATGTTGTAATAGAGAAATACACAGCATGCCATAGGAACATAGAATTCCTATGTATCCCAAACATTGGAAGGATATTTAACCTAGCTGCACGAAGGGGCTGTGATCTACCTGCTGTTGGAACAGACAAAAGCAGACAGAATGAAGAGGGATAAGCAAACACTTAAACAGCTACAGAGTGCAGGGCCCAGATCCCAGAGTTGGACAGAAGCACCATGATGCCAGAGATCTGGCCAGACCTGACAGTACAAGCTCAGTACAAGCCCCTCCCTGCCCCAAGGAAAGGGGCATTTCCTATAAAATAAAACTGAGCAGAGTGGGTTCCTGTCAAGGCATGCCTGCTGAGGATGGAGCTGGGCAGGGGGAAGTCAATGTTAAAGGAAAAGGAACTTGCATTTAGTGAATCTCTTAAGGATCCCTGGCTCAGAAGGTCCTCAGTATCCTGGAGTCACCAGAAGAAGATCTTGCTATCATCCTATCCCAAGTGAAGAAACTGAAGTTCAAAGAGGCTGCATAAATTGCCTCAAGGTCACATGCTAATGAGCAGCAGGATCTGAATGAGACCTTTAATCTTTTGACTTGATACCTTGCCCTGTGTGTTGTGCTTTGGAAAAGAGAATGGCCATACAGAGCCTATGTTTGAGCCTCAATAGCTTCCTCCTGGCCAGATGTTGGTCATCTTATGGGGTCTGTCTCCACTGATCCTGTCCTGTGTCTCCTGAGGTCCTTCCCTCAGTGCCAGCCTGACTCTGATGGTCTCCTTGTAAACTGTCCCTTATCTTTGCCATCGTCAATCTGACCCTGTGTCTGATGCGTTAGAGCCAAATGTAATAGTTTTCAATTCCTTAGACTCACAGATTTCCCCCAAGCCCACCCTGGACATCATGTGTGGAAGTTCTCATTCACTCTTGCTCCTGCCTGGACTGGTCCCCTACCACCCTACGTCTCATCCTGTCTTTTAATTCCTATTCACTTCTTAGATCACAAGATAAACATGCCAAAGAGAACCTGTGAGCTTTCTGAACCTTGCTGGGTATTCTGCCACGAAACTTCACTGCCTCTGTTTTAACACCACGATAATTTACCACTATTGTTGATAAGCGTGCAGCCGTAACATTGTGGTGTCCAATCCTGTCAGATCTAAGAAGCTAAGCAGGATCAGACCTGGTTAGTACTTGAATGGGAGACTGCCTGAGAAAACCAGGTACTGTAGGCTTGGGAGAAAGACCTGGCAACTCACTCTCAAAAAACAATCTGCCATTGAGGATCCTATGAATAGCAGAGAAATACTGACAATAGGGTTTCACCTGTTGTACATAGGGTTGCTATGAGTTGGACATTGACTCAACAGCACCTCACAACAACAACAACAACATGGTTGATAAGGGAGGAGGACCCGGCAGCCCACTCCAGAAATAACTAGCCATTTAAAACTCTGTGAATATCAGAGAAGCAGTGTCAAATATAGTGCCAGGAAATCAGACTTCCAGGCTGGAAGGCATTCAATAAATGACTTGGGAAGAGTTGCCTCCTCAAAGAAGAGTTGACCTTAATGATGGGACTGAAGTAAAGCCTCTAGAGCTTCCTTTTTTTTTTTGATATGTAATGACTCAAAATGAGAAGAAACATAATGGCTGCAACATTGGGCTCAAACATAAAAAGTCTGTATGCATGGCACAGTGTTGGGTAGTGTTTCATTCTGTTGTACCTAGCACTGCTATGAGTCAGATCCCACTTGAAAGCACCCAACAACAACCACATGGTTGATAAACCCACCTCCACCACCTGCTGAAAGCTTCTGCAGGTCATGCCCCTGTCTGTTTTGTTCACCGCTGTGGTTCCCCTCTGCCTGAGATAATGCCTGGCACAAAAGACATGATCAACATACCTATGATGTCTGAGCAAATGAATGTGTGCACCCTGCTCCTGCTCAACTCAGCTCCTCCATTCTGCACTCAGAAACCTGAGGCACTTGGAAGGGAAAGGAGCAAGAAGCTGGTTACTGAATTCATGTGGTGAGAATTCAGGCAGGTGTCCCACGGATCATATATTCCAAGAAATCTGCACCTCTGTGCTGCCTGCAGTGGAGCACAATGGACCTTGATGCAGAGCAAGATTGTAAAAGACATTCTCCATTCCCACCCAAACCTCATGCAGAGGGTCTATTGAATAGGAACAAATTCTCAGTCAAAGCCTAGATCTCCTTTTAGGAGTGCTCACCTTTCTGAGTATCCCCTCTTGGGTGAGAGTCTGAAATCCACAGTCATCTTAAACAATTCACCTAGGACTTCTGTGTGAAGGAAAACGTCCTTGCACCTGCTGGTCCTCCAGCCCATGGTGATGGCTCTACATCACTCCACATTTCTTGTTTATGAAGCTTCCTAGCCACAAACACCCTCCAGGGATCCTTCTCTGTCTGTTTTCTGTAGCCCCTCACCAAAAAAAAAAAAAAAAAAAAAAAAAAAAAAAAAAAGTGATGACTCCATAGACTGCTTTGAGAATCCTTTTGTTTTTGATCGGAAAGACTTTTAAACTTACACCTCCTTTCCTCCCGATCTGCCCAATTGCCAAGACTTCGATGCACGTTCATTGTCAGTTGATTAGACCTTTTCTTCTCTACCTGACCTGGGCTCTTTGGGGATGGAGCATAAGCCTCACATATATATTAGTCCCAAGAACTAGGACGTGTTCATTTTATGGTGGTGAACAGGGACTCTCTCAGGGTTGTTCCCCACCCCAGTTGTGAGGCTCACCGTACTGTCTGTGTCCATCTCAGCCACCATCGCAATCACCTGCTACCTCTGTCTCACTAGTGAAAAGGCTGCCTGAGTACTCCGAGGCTGTCCCTCCCTGGAGCCAACTCTGATAACGAGTTCATGACCTGGTTTCCTCCTCTGGTGTCCCAGGGCTACCCTCCACCCCCTCTGCAACAGGATTCCAGGTCGGGGATGGGAACTCTGTTCATTAACACCAGGACCTCTGTAACAGTCCCAGGGTCCCAGCCCTGGACTACATGAGGATTTACCAACCTATTTATTTCCAGGTAGTATCAGTGTGGGCACTTAAGTGTACTGCGTGGGACTGGAGCTTAGTAATTGCCCTACACATTCCCTTAGGAGCAATTTCTTGGAAGGGGAAATGATGTGGTCCAGCAGTCTTGGATTTTCTCCAAGAGAAATTATTAACTGCCTGTTTCTTGGACTAAACTAGTGAAATCATATCCAATCCACCCTCTCCCCCGCAAAATCTGCATCGGTCTATGACATTTGAAATGACACTCTTTAAGTTAAATCACAACAGGCCTCTGCTAGAATCATTTCATTGTGGACTTCTTATGTAAATGAAATTACTTCTTGAGACAAGAAAATGTATGAGGTTATTGTCATTCTCATTTCAGTGTGGATTTTTTTTTCTCACCGTCTTCGTGATAAGGTCACTCCAGTCACAGTCAGGTACTAGGGAGAGAACCAAGGGTGAGACACAGAAATTGATGGAAGCATGCCAAGAAGACAGAGAATCCAACTTGAGGAATCCCTGTTGGTTAAGTTTTGGACAATCCAGCCACAAAATAATAATAATTGTGGATTATAACTGAAGGAATAAAATGAAAGTAAGTATATTCTACTCATGGATGAATGGATGGATGGATGGATGGATGGATAGACGAAGAAACAAACAATCAAGACAGAAAAGCTTCATCCATTTCTTCTGTTCCTGTTTCTCTCTCTTCTCCTTTTGACATTCCATTATGCTATGTTACACCTTTTGTGACTCTCCCACAGTCCCTACACCTTCAGTTCCAGTTTCCTCATTTTATTCCCTCTTTGCTTTTCAGTTTGAGTAGATGCTATTGACATGGTTTCAAGTTCATGGACATTTTCCATCACTTGTGTCCAGTCTATTCATGCTCCCATCCATCTTAGCTCATTCTAGCTGTCTAATAAGCATCATGGTGGCCAGGAAATCCAAGATCAAGGCACCAGTATATTTGGTGGCTGGTGAGAGACCACCTCCTGGTTTGCAGATGGCTGTCTTCTCACTGAATCGTCACACAGCACAAGGGATGGAGGAGCCCTCTGGGGATGGATAAAAAACTATGGTACATATAAACAATGGAATACTACTCAGCAATCAAGAAAAATGAAATAAGGACATTCACAGCAAAATGGATGGAATTAGAGAAAATTATTTTAAGTGAATGAACACAAGCTCAGAAAGAGAAACACCACATGTTCTCACTCATATGTGGGAGCCAAATCAAAATTATAAGAAGGAAAAATCCTACTCAAAGGTCAGATCAAAATAAAACGAAAAAAAAAGCTAAGAATGGTGTTATTATAAATGGTCTAGAAAATGCATGCAATAGTACTGACGAGATAAAAACAAAGTTCACTGCAGGAAAAGTTTCTATCTTAAACAGAACTGGAACCCAAGGACATATAGAAAAATATTACTAAGTAAAAGATAGAGAAGTCTTTGATGGAGAGGGTGGGATGGGGGGAAGCATACAAGAGGATAAGGGGGAACCGTTTTAGCTCAGTTGGTAGAGTGCTGCGCTCCAGTCTCTGAGGTCCCGAGTTCAATTCCCAGCACCGCAAAAATGGGAGAAGGACCTGGCAATCCACTCCCAAGGCAATCCCAAAATGGTCAGCCATTGAAAACCCTATGAGGGTCGCTATGAGTTGGATACTGACTCAACGGCACCTAACAACAACAACAACAACAACATATGAATAATGTAAATCAAAATGCATATGTGGAAATGTCACAATGAAAACCATGTCAAAATGAATCACATTAAGGTGTACATTAAAATTTTCCAATAAAAAATAAAATAAAAAAATAAAATAAGAATGTGTATTCCTCATTGTGTGGATGGAATATTCTATATATATCTTTGAGATCCAATTGGTTTAGGTTGGAGATTAGATTTGCCATTTCTCTGTTGATTTTCTGTTTTGATGACCTGTCTCTTGACAACAGTGGGTTATTGAAGTCTCCCATAATTATTGTGTCTGATTCAATAAAGTTCTTTATGTCTGGTAAAGTTCATCTTATAAAGCTAGGTGCCCCAGTATTTGGAGCATATATATTTAGAAGCTATATTTATTCTTGATTGTTCCTTTTAGTAATATGTAGTGCCCTTCTTTATCTCTTCTAATTGGCTTTGGATTGAAAATTAATCTATTTGATATTAGAATTGCAACATTTGCTTTTATTGTTTCCCCCCTGCATGGTATATTGTTTTCCAGCCCTTAATTCTCAGTCTCTTGCAATCTTTGTGAGTTAGATGGGTTTCTTGAGTACTACATATTGACGGTTTATATTTTTCATCCAATTATCTAGTCTCTATCTCTTAATTGGTGAGTTAAGACCATTTAGATGAATAGTGATTATTGTGAAGTATCTATTGTTATGCATCCAATCATTATATGTTACTGGTTTGTGAATCATGGTTGCTTTGTTCCTTTCTTGGTTTGCACTCATCTCCCCTATTCAAGTCTTTGATTATCTATATAGGGTTTTCTTATCATACCTGGATATCATAATTGATTTACAATCCTCTGTATAGTTGGTTGGTGGTTGCAAATCATTTGAATGCATCAATATCATGGAATGTCTTCTACTCCTCATCTATTTTCAAAGATACCCTTCCTGGATATTGTATTCTTGGTTTGAAGTTGTTCTTTTTTTAGGACATGAATTATCTGTGTCCAGGCCTTTCTAGCTTTCAATGTAGATTTAGAGGAGTCTGCAGTTATTTTAATGGGTTTTCCTTTAAAAGTTAGTTGGGATTTTGCCCTTACTGCTTTCAAAATTGCTTCTCTGGTGTCTAATGAAAACATTCATGCTATGATATGTCTTGGGGCGGACCTGCTTTGGTCTACTCTGGGTGGGGTCCTGAATGTTTCAGTTGTGTATGTATCCAGATCCTGGATTATCCCTGGAAAATTTTCCTTGAGGATATCATAAACTAGATTTCCTAATCTTCTGGTGGACATTTCTTGTCCTTCAGGGACACCATGAAATCTTCAGTTTCATTTTTTCATCCTGTCTGAGGCTTCTTGGAAATCTTTTTAAAATTCCTTCATCATTATTTCCATTTCTGACTGTATATATTTAATTTCTTGGATCGAGCCCTTGGAGTCTGAAATTCATAGTTCAGCCTCATCCAGTCTTGATGAACAGGATTCTTTTGCAGCGTTTCATTCATTTAGTTTGGTTTGCATGTCAAAGATTGTCACTTGATTTTTCCTAGTCATTTCTAGCTGTGAGGAGAGTATGGACTCCAGATGAGATACCTTCTTTTCAAGGATTTCAAGGGTGCTGTTGGCATTAGTTTTGATTTCTCTTAGCATAATAATAAACAAAACTCTGAGTTCTAATTCAGAGATCTCTAGGAATTGGGATTCATTGGAGGTATTTGGTGAGAGGCTTTGGTCAGTGGAGTCTTCACATCCAGCTTGTCCGTTTGTGTTTCTTATAGGCTTTTGATTTTGATTACCCAATATTTGGTCAGTAAATTAGGTTTCAGCTCCCCACAAGTATGCAGAACTTCTCCCTGTGTTGTTCCTTTGAGTTTGTGTGATGATGAATCTCTGGCACTTTATTTTCACTCTTCAACCCTGTATTTTGCAGCTTCAGCACCCTAGGCAAGGATCTGGTGCAGGCTCTGTATTCAGTTCTGCCCTGTTCAGATTCCCTTTGATCCCTGAGATCCCAGTCTCTGATTGGTCTACAGGGTACAGCATGATTCCTCAGTTGTCTAGTCTGTGGGGCTCTTACTCTGTTTCACCAGCCCAACTCGACTCAAAATGGGCTTAGTTTTTAATTGGTTCTCATAGGTTCAAGACCATAAGGTCATGACACTCTTATCTACATCCTGGACTTTCCATTCCTCACTTTCCCACTTTCTAATTCACTGTTCCAATGGGGCTGGGAAATGTGCTCCAAGTCTGTAGATGTCAGTGTGCCTGAACACATGGGTGGTCAGATGATGTTGGAGACACAAACCTCGCTGCTGTGGGCTCAGTGGAGAGGGGAGACAGTGTGCGCATGGTGTGGAAAGGGGCTCAGAAAGTAGCGCCTAGTACCTCCTCTGCTGCTCCCCAGCTGTGTGACCTGGACTGGGGAACACACCCTCCTTGAGCAGCCTATGGTACACCTAATGCCTTCTTGCAGGTCTGAGAATCACAAGTAACTGGGCATGTGACAGATATGGTGTCAAAATGATGGCAGAGCTTGTGACATTGCCTTCGAATACTAAGGAGTCAGATTATAGAAAGAGTTTTTAAAGTGTGGGAGTTTGTTTGTGAGCCAGATAGTGCAGAGGAAAGAAGGTAGGGAAGGGGGGAGAGAGAGAGAGAGAGAGAGAGAGAGAGAGAGAGAGAGAGAGAGAGAGAGAGAGAGAGAGGGCGGGCGCCTGACACATCCAGCCTCCCCCATGGCTCTGTGATGCTCTCAGAATCCCTCAGGTCTGCTGGCCCCACATTTCGCTTTCATCCCACATGGATTCACTGTCATGTTGTAAGGATCCAGAGTAAGGTGGTGGGATCCAGGCTGGAAAGGACAAAGATGAAAAGCAGGGTACTGGCACCTGGACCTTTGGTCCCTGTAAAGGGAGAGATAGAGGTCAGATTTTGGGCACTCTTGCAAAGCTGGGGGACCTGAGAGATGGCCTGTGAGCCTCAGTTCCAGATGGAAGGGGCTGAGCAAAATGGTGCCAGTCATATTTTTCAGTTTGGGGAGGCCTCAGGGAAGCAGTCCCAAGACAGTGTCTTTAGTTGATTATGACTTATTGTGCCACTGTTACTATCTATGAGCCTTAGTCACAAGGAGTGCAGCATCCACACTGCTAACACCACAAATAGAGAGCTGATCACATATTGTCGGCCTCATGATGGAAGGAAATGCAGCACCATCCATAATGTGGTCAAAGGCACAGAACTGGAAATTGATTGAACATCTGGTCTGAGAGGTCTAGATCAGCCAGGAAGAAATGAAGTCTCGATTCTAGCCATGGCACACTTCTAGGACATAGCACCCTTTCTCTGAGATCTTCAAAACTTTGTCAATGAAACAACAAATTGTCAGAGGTCCCCTATACTCAGGCCTTTTCCATCTCTATTCCCTCCATTCTCTAGGCCAACATTGCTCTACCTCCCAAATCTTTTTCACTCATTCTCCTTCCTCTTCTTCCCTAGAAAAAACCTGATCTAACTTCCAATATGGACAAATTTGATCCCTCAGACCACGCTGCTTTTCACATTTACCTGGATAGACCCTGACACCCATCATTCCCAATGGTACACCTGGATGGTCCTTCCACAGGGCTTTAGAGATAGCCCTCACCTATTCAGTTGGGCACTGGCCTCTGAACTAGTTAACCTAAATTTCCAGCCTTCATCTTTACTTCAATATGTAGGTGACCTTCTTTGCAGCCCTACCTTACAGCTTTCCCAGAAACATACTACTTCCCTCCTAAACTTTTTAGCCCAACATGGATACCATATCTTATGTAAAAAGCTCAGCTCTTCTTACTCTCTGTTATCTATGGAGGGGTTAAAATTTCATCTCATAAATGGGAGATAACCATAGGTAGAAAACAACTCATCTGCAATCTCCCTATACCTACATCAAAAATGGAAATTCTCTCCTTTCTGGGCCTGGCAGGGTAACTTTTCCTATGGATAGCAAATTTCAGTGTTCTGGCAAAACCTCTCTATGAGGCAGCAAGTTTTACAATATTGATTCTCCCAAACCATGAGCAGGGAGTTCCTTCCATCTTCTAGTATCCTCTGTGATTTCTTTCTTTAACATTTTGAAGTTTTCCTTTAGAAATCTTCAGGGTCTTTGGTTAGGTTTATTCCTAAGTATTTAAGTTTTTGGTGGGCTACTGTGAAAGGGATTATTGCCTTAATTTCCTTCTTGTTCTGCTCACAATTGGTGTAAAGAAAGGCTTCTGATTTTTTAGTGTGATTTTTTTTTATCCTGCTACTTTGCTGAAGGAGTTAATTCAGTGTAAGTAGTTTTTTTATTAGAAATTTTTAATGTACATCATAATGTGATTCATTTTGACATGTTTTTCATTGTGACAATTTTCATATATGCAATTTGATAAGCATTATTCATATAGGTTACCCCTTACCCTCCTCTATGTTTCCCCCCGTCCCCCCTTCCCATCTAAGTTTTCCACCCAAGTCTTCTCTATCTTTTACTATGTAGTATTTTTCTATATGTCCTTGGGTTCCATTTCTGTTTAAGATAGAAACTTTTCCTGTAGTGGTCTTTGTTTCTATCTTGTTAGAACAATTACATGCGATTTCTAGTCTATTTATATTGACCTCATTCTTATCTTCCCTCCCCCTCTTTTAATGTGATCTGACCTTTGAGTAGGATTTTTCCTTCTTGTAATTTTGAGTCAGCTCTCTCATATGAGTGAGAACATCAAGAAGAAAATGCTATGGAGTCAGCAAGTGGACCAGGACCCGCTGTAGTAAGTCAGCTGCTGCGTCAAGGTTCTGATAGGTGGGGGCAGTGGCTACTAGACAAGGGAGTTCATTTATGGTCCAGGTCACATAACAGCTCCCAGGGCCCCTTCAGCTGCCCTCTGCACTGGCTACCTTTGGGAGACAGGGCCTTGGGAAGTAAGTTGGCAATGATGGGGGAGGAGGGCCAGGGAGACAGGAGGACAGGTATTATCTCTTCTTTAAAAGTTTGGTAGAATTCTGCCGTGAATCCATCAGGACCTGGGCTCTTCTTTGTTGGGAGACTTTTAATTACCTTTTCTATTTCTGTATAGGTAATGGGCTTGTTTAGGTCAGTTATGTCTTCTGGGGATAGTTTTGGTAGGTCATACATGTTAATAAATTTGTCCATTTCTT
>VMDO01031385.1:0-20164 GCA_007922755.1 Pedetes capensis
GAGATAGACACTGACAGACATAAAAAGAGACAAACTGAGATATCCTTTTAATATATGTGAATATATAACCTTTTGAAAGTATATTCTGTATTCATTCATTCATTCATTCCTGGGATTCAGCCATTCTGAATGGACCATGTAAATTCCTCCTGAATTTGTTTTTAGACAAATTGCTCATGGAAGTCCCATTCTGAAACCAGCTCCCAAATACTTTTCCCACACCCCATCCCTACCAAAAAAAAAAAAAAAAAAAAAAAAAAGGCCTTGATACCATTGTCTGTCTGTATTGCTCCAAAATTCCAAGCCAGCACACTCACTGGGTTTGTTTTCTATCCCTTAGGATTTGTGCATTTGGCTGGAGGAGGCGGACCCTGCTCAGGGCTAGTGGAAGTGAACCATGGAGGAGATTGGATACAAGTGTCTGATGGGAACTTCACGTTCCTCACAGCCCAGGTCATCTGCAAGGAGCTTGAGTGTGGCAAAGCTGTGTCTGTCCTCAGAAATATGTCCAAAAAGGCCAATAAGCAGATGTGGGCTGAAGAGTTCTGGTGTGAGGGGCAGGAGCCTGAGCTCTGGTCCTGCCCCAGAGTGCCCTGTCCTGGAGGTGGCTGCCACCACAGCGGGGCTATTGGAGTTATCTGTTCAGGTGAGACTCACCACAGGAATGTAATTTCCCTGGATACTCCATTGGAATAAAAAAAAATGCGGGATGTTCCTTAAATCCCGTCTTCTCCCACAGAGTACATGGAAGTCCAGCTCACGAAAAATGGCACCTCTCAGTGTGAAGGTCAAGTGGAGATGAACACTTCTCATGGATGGAGAATGGTCTGTGCCTCCCACTGGAATATGGCCAATGCTGATGTTGTTTGCCATCAGCTTGGCTGTGGAATTGCCATCTCAACCCCAGTAGGAGCATACTTTGTGAAAGGAGGGAGTGAAATCTGGAAAGATCGATTTCACTGCTCAGGGTCTGAATCTTTCTTGTGGAATTGCCCTGTGACTGCCCTGGGTGTTCCTGCCTGTTCTCAAGGACACACGGCCTCTGTGGTCTGCTCAGGTGAGAGAGAGTCAGTGATGCCAAGTGCTCAAGATGCTCCCTGAGTGATAAGTCTCTGAGAATAGATGGCTTAGAGAAATGAGTTCCGAATCAGACATTTTCTGGTGAAATGCCATTATGCTCCCTGATCATTCATCTGTCAGGCAATGTCAAGGAGTTATTAATACTATTTTTAAATAAATATAACTTATTTAAAATTCATACTGAAGAATGTATAACAATAAACACAACTCTTTCAAGTACTTCAACCAAATCAATAAGAACATTCGTAGCTCCTTCAAGTTCCCTTATTATCAGTCAGCAGGCTGGGGTCATATTGCTGTATCTAGATAGAATTCATGGATAGATAGGAGAAGCCCTTCATGTGCTGGTCTTTGACAGTTTCTGTGTGCCAGATTATTTAAAGCACTCAATGGTGATAACAGATAGGTGGGAGCAGCAGAAACAACTGTGCCTTCCTTCTAGAGTTACACCTCTTTCTTAGTTGAAGGAGGTCAAGTTCCTTGGACCTTTAAGTACTATATCTCCTGTGTGGGCCCAAGAGATCAGGACTTATAGCCTGTAAGTGCTACAGTTCTTATGAATGGAGAAGATGTCAGGATTCCTTATACCCTGACAGTAGCTGGCATTGAAGCTTCCAGGCAGGCCTCAGTATTGGGATTCCTCAGCCTTTAACAGCAGCCAGTGTTACAGCTCCCAGGCCCAGCATGTCTGAGACTCTTGGTCCTAAAGACTTGACAGTTGTCTAGAACTCTTCCAGCAACCAAAGCCTGCAGTTTGTCTTCTCTGGCTCATTACACCCTTTTCTCTCTTCCACTGTCCTTCTTACTGCCATGATCACTTTCTCAAGCTGTTCAATTGACACTGTCACCATTACCACCATCTAGAAGAAAGTTATTGCTTCCTTTCTGTTGATGTTGCTGCTTCTACTGCTATAGACAGCTGGTCTTGTAACCTTAGCTCAACTTCAGCTGTCAGGCAACCAGCTGCTTCACTGCTCCTGCAGCTCAGCATGTTGGCTGTTTTGTTGCCTCTCCCACTGCTGTTCTGTTGTCCCTGCTGTTCCTCACGACTGCCATCATCACCATTCTTCTGTCTCCCCTGCTGATTACTTTGTGTTACCAATTCAGCCCATGCTACTAAGGTAAACAAAAAGACCACTGAAGAGAAGCCTTTGATTGAATCTAATGTTGCAACAACCAGCCACTGAAAACCCTACAAAGGTCACTATGGGTTGGACACAACTTGATGGACCCTAAGTACAACAATAATGTTGTAACACTATGGGACGGTACAGGGAGTGTCCCTGGCCAGCTCACTAAGTGAGCCAAATTGGTTGTTTTTGTTGGGTTCCATTGAGTTGCATTTGACTCATAGTTATCCTATGTACAACAAAACAAAGCACTGCTGAACACTGTGCCAGGCACACAACCTTTTTATGTTTGAGCCCATTGTTGCAACCACTATGTTTCTCCTCATTTTGAGTCATGCCAAGTCAGCAAAAGGAGATCTCAGGGAATTTACTCCAATCCTATCTTTAAGGTTGACTTTGCTTTGAGAGGGCAAATCTTTCCCAGCGGCTTCTTGAATGCTATCTAGCCTGGGAGGCTTATTTTCCAGCACTGTATTTGACATTAGGGGCTTAGGTTTGGCTGAGTTGGTAGAGTGCTGCTCTTTGCTCTCTGAGGCCCTGGGTTTGATCCCCAGCTCTGCAAAAACAGAAGGACCTGGCAGCCCAGTCTTGAAACAATCCTGAAAAAAATCAGCCATCAAAAACCCCGCTATGAGTTGGACCCAACTTGATAGCACACATCAACATGTTTGACAGTACTTCTCTAGTATTCATAGAGTTTTCAATGGCTAATTGTTTTGGGAGTGGGTTATTGAGTCCTTCTGCCTAGTCTGTCTTAGTCTGGAAGCTCAGCTGAAACCTGTCTACCATGGATATCTGAAATACTGTGGCATAGCTTTAGCACCACAGCAACACACAAGCCCCTACAGTGTGAGCAAGTCTTCTTATATAGTCAGAGAGGGAGTGCTTACACCAACCACAGCAAACCTGTCATACAAATAGCATGTATACTCTATTATTAAAAAAAACAAAAAACAAAAAACTTGTCTCCATTTTTTCTATGCCCTTAGAATTTGTTACCGGCAGCCATAGCACTGTGGTGTCTGATCCCGTCAGATCTCAGACACTAAGCAGGGTTAGTCCTGGTTAGTATGTAGATGAGACAGTGCCTGGGAACATTAAGTGCTGTAGGCTTGGGAGAAGGACCCTGCAACCCACTCCCAGAAAACAATCATCCATTGAAAACCCTATGAGTAGCAGAGAAGCAATAACAATATATTTTGCTTGTTGTATGTAAGGTCTCTATGAGTCAACCACCAACTCGACAGCACCTAACTTAATAACAAGAATTTGTTGGAGGATAAGTTTAAAGGTGATGAGATGAATTAATCAGATGCAGGAAGTTTCAAGGCAGTTCCCTGCATTCAGACTGTGGCATAGTTATTACTGGCTGCTTTTAGCCAGATTTATAGTAAGAAAACGCAACAAAAATCAGAGCATGAAGGTTTGAAAAACTTGCAGTTTGGATAGAAAAGCCTGTGTAAAGGTGGAGCTAAGTAAGTCATAGCATCTGAAGATAATACCACCATTAAAAAAGAAGTCAACTACTTTGCATCCAGATAATAGGAAAGTTGCCTTGAAGGCATCTCAGAAATTGGCCAGACCCCATGATAGGCTTAAAGGTATAAAAAATTAAACTCATCTGAATGACTTTCCCTTGAGAATAAATTGCCTTTGAGGTGTCCTGCTGTCTCAGATTGCCTAGGAGGTTGGTTGTTTCCCCAGGATTCATATTAGCATACTTGGACATTCAGGCACTGAGAGACTTCTGAAACAGTAGTCCAAAAGGGCCCAGCTACTGCTTGAGCTGGTGGCAGAATTCAGCATTATCTACATGATCATTATTTTTCAGGCAAGCAGAATACAAGAATTGTAGGACCACTGAATCATTCATCAAAATTTCAAAGAAAAAAACAGGAATCAAGGCAATGTGTGGCCGCATCAGGGTATAAGCAGAGAGCCCTTGAAAGGGTGATGTGTGAAGCTGGGCAAGTGAAGCCAAAGAGGCAATGGAGATCTCAGGAATTTAGACAAGCCAGGAGCATGGAATATCTGCCAACAAAGTCATAGGCAAGTGGAATCAGCACAAAAGAGAGATTATATTTCCCACAAACAGGAACTCCATAAGGGCAAGGATGCCCCAGCCTACTGGAACTCAGATCACACCACCATGTACCCCAGATACTAGACAAAGAGCTATAGCATTGAGTATTTTCCCTGGTGGGTTTTAGTTTTTCTTTGGTCTAATCCTTCCTCTTTATTTTCTTATTCTTCCCTTCTGCAGTGGAAATGTTTACTCTGTGGATTTGTACCTTGGAAGTACATAACTTTCTTTTATATTTTAAAGAGACTCACATCTAAAATTTTGCCTTGAGTCTCAGAAGAAACTTTGGACTCGGACTTTTGAAAATGTTGGAATGGATATTTGAGGCATTCTTGGAGATAGACTAAATGTATTTCGTATTATGAGAGCACCATGAACCTTTGAGGCCCAATGTCAGAATGTTATGATTTGAATATGAATGTCACTAATAGGCTCGTGTAATGAACACTTTTTCCTCAACTGATAGTATAATTTGGGCCAGTGATGGAAAGTTTGGGAGATGAAGTGGAGCTGGAGGAAGTAGGTTACAGGAGGAATTCCTTTAAAAATTATATCGGGCCCCCAGTACATTCTTCTCTGCTTCCTTTCTGCAATGAAGTGACTAGAATCTGCCACACAATCCCACCAACATGATGTTCTGCCTCACCATGACCCAGAATCAACAGAGCAAAGGACTATGCACTGAACCCTTTGTAAGCAAAATTAATCCTTCCTTTCTTAAGGGGTTTTGCTTAGGTATTTGGTCACAGCAACATAACTGACTAGCATTCTTCTATTTTTGAGAAAGTTCAATGGGCTACTAAGCAAAGTATGTATTCTGTCCCTGTTGGTTAGAAGAATCCTTTAAAGTTTGTGTGATCTAAAGTGTTTTTTAACTCCAATGTTTCTTTGTTAATTATTTGTTCATATGGTCTTTATATTGATAAGAATGAGGTATTGAATTCACCCACTATTACTCTACCTAAACCTATTTGTCTCTTTATATCCTGTGCCATATGTTTTATAAAATTGAGTTCTCTGACATTTGATGCATATATATTTTCAATCATTATGGCTTCTTATTTGATTGTTCCTTTTACCAATATGTAGTAACCTTCTTCATTTCTCCTGTCTGATTTTGGCTTGAAGTTTGTTTTACCTACTAAGAGTATGGGCTGGGATTTAGCTCAGTTGGTAGAGGGCTGCACTGCAGTCTCTGAGGTCCTGAGTTCAATTCCCAGCACCACAAAAATGGGAGAAGGGCTTAGCAATCCACTCCCAAGGCAATCCCGAAACGGTCAGCCATTGAAAACCCTGTGAGGGTTGCTATGAGTCGGATACTGACTCAACAGCACCTAACAACAACAACAACTAAGAATATAGCTAGTCCTGTTTACTTTTGGCTTCTATTTCCCTGGAATATCATTTTCCATCCCTTCCCTTTCATTCTGTGCATATCTTTGCCAGTGAGTTGTGTTTCTTGCAGGCAGAAAATTATTGGGTCTTGTTTTTTTTTTTTTTTTTTTTTTTTTTTTAATATAGTCAGCCAATCTTCATCTTCTATTGGAGATTTAAGACCATTTGCATTCAAGGTTATTTTGAAGTGTATATAATAGTTTCTGTCATTTTGTAGTTTTTTCTGTTTGTTTTGCACAATCCATGTTCATTTATTTATCAATTATTTATCTGAGAAGTTTGATAATTTACTGGTTCTCATTTTCTTGTCTAGATTCTGGCCAGATTTATTCTTTCTCATTCCCTCATGATTGTGCTTGCTTTGCTTTATATTCTGGATGTAGGATGTCTTTTAGCACCTTCTGTAATGCTGGTTCAGTAGTTATGAATTTTTTAGCTTGTGATTATTTCAGAAGGTCTTCCTTTCTCCTTTAGATCTATCGATATTGAAGGGTAACTTTTCTGGATATAGGATTCTATTTTGGCAGTTATTTTGTTTTCAGGGCTTAAAATACCTGATTCTCTCCTGGCCTGTATACATTCTGATGAGAAATCCACTGTAATTCTGATAGGACTTGATGTTTCTCTATTGCCACTTTAAATATTCTTTCTTTGTTTTGAACTTCCAGCATATTAACTATAATGTGTGTAGGAAGTTCCTTGTTAATCATATCTATTTGGAGATCTAACTGCTCCTATACTGAGATATCCATCTCTTTCCCAAGATTTGAGGGATTCTTTTGCTCTTATATCTCTGAATGCTTTCTATGCTTTTAGCTTATATTTCCACACACATTCATCTATATCAAAAATACTTCAATTTTGACATTTTTAATGTCAAGAGATTTGAATATTTTGTTCATTCAAACTTAATTTATACCTATCTGAATGTTCTGTAAACATTGTCTTCAAACCCTATTATTCTCCCTTCTACATGGTCAAATCTTTTGGGGAGACTTTCAAATGAGCTATTATTTGACTTATTGGGCTCTTCCTATCCAACATTTCTGTTTGTGTTTTTAGAATCTTTATTGAATTACCACTTCACATCTTGAATTGTCTTCCTTAATTCATGTAGATGTTTATTTATATATTTTTGAGGTGGTTCATAGTTTTTATAACCATTCTTTTGAACTTTTGCCTGGCATATCAGGTGCTGCAAAATCATTGGACAGTCACATGCGGAATTTGGATGACTCATGTTTCTACTTTTTATGTTTCTACCTTGAGATTTGTACATTTGTTGGGATTAAAATATCTTATACTTTTATGTGAGAGTCTTTTTGGGAGATTATTTATCTTGGTATTAGAAGCCATTGAGTTAGGTCTGGCACATAGTGAATTTATGTACAACAGAATGAAACACTCCCTGATTCTGTGCCAGGGACATGATCTTATTTATGTTTATGCCCATTGTTGCAGACACTCTGTCAATCCATCTAGTTGAGAATCTTCCTTTCTTGGTGTTGACCTGCTGCTCTCCCAAACATGATGTCCTTCTCCAGGAATTGGTCCCTCCTGACAACATGTCAAAAATACATAAGATGTAGTCTGCCACCCATGCTTCCAAGGAGCACTCTGGTTGCACTTCTTCTAGGACAGATCTGTTGATTCTTTTGGTATATGGTATATTCAATATTCACCAGTACTATAATTCAGAGGCATCAATTATTCTTCTATCTCCCTTCTTTAATGTCTAGCTTTCACAACCATATGCTGTGACTGAAAATGGCATGGCATGAGTCAGGCACACCTTCATCTTTGATACGACATCTTTACTTTGCAACACTTGAAGATGTCTATTGCAACAGCTTTTCCCAATGCAATGTGTCTTTTAACTTCTTGACTGCTGTTTCTGTGGGTGTTGATTGTAGAACCAAGTAAAACAAAATATTAGACAATCTCAATCTTTTCTCCATTTATCATGAAGTTGCTTACTGGCACAGGATTTTTGTTTAGTTGATGTTAAGGTGCAATCCATACTGAAGGGTATGCTCTTTGATCTTCATCAGTAAATGTTTCAAGTTCTCTTCACTTCCAGGTAGCAGAGCTGGGTCCTCTGCACAACACAGGTTGTTAATGAATCTTCTTCCAACTCTGACTCTGCATTCTTACTCATAAGTTACAGCTTCTCATATTATTTTTCAGCATAGATATTGAAGAAGTACACTGAAAGGATACAGCCCTGATGCACACCTTTCTTGACCTTAAACCAGACAGTGTTTTCTTGTTCTGTTCAAATGACTGCCTCCTGGTCCTTGTACATATTCCTTATGAGTACAATTAAGTGCTATAGTATTCCCATTTTCACAGTGTTATCCACAATTTAAGATCCACATTGTCAAATGCCTTTACATAGTTGATCAAACATACATAGACATCTTCCTGGTATATTCTGCTTTTAGCTAATATCCATCTGACATCTGCAATAATGTCCCTCGTTCCATGTCCTCTTCTGAATATGGCGTGATTTTCCAGCATTTCCCTGCCTATATATTGCTGCAGTTGCTTTTGAATGATTTTAGCAAAATTTTGCTTGTGTGTATGTTATTAATGATATCATTCAATAGTTTCCACAATCAATTAGATCCCTTTTCTTGGGAATAGGCACAAATATGAATCATTTCCAGTCAATTGGTGATGTAGTTGTTTTCCAAATCTTTTGGCATAAATAAGTGAGCACCTCCAGCCCTGCATCTGTTTGTTGAATTGTATTAATTGGTATTCCACCAATTCCTGGAGCCTTGTGTTTCAAAGCAGCTTCCACTTTGTCATTCAGTACTATTGGTTCCTGATTATATGCAACCTCTTGAAATGGTTGATCATCTCCCAATTCTTTTTGTTATAATGACTCTATTTATTCCTTCCATATTCTTTTGATATTTCCTGCATTGTTTAATATTTTCCCTATAGAATGCTTCACTATTGCCACTCAAGGCTTGAATTTGTCCTTCAATTCCTTTTTTTAATTGGAAATTTTTAACGTACACCTGAATGTGATTCATTCTGACATGCTTTTCATTGTCCTTCAATTCTTTAAGCATGAGGAAAACAGAGCATGTTTTTCCCTTTTGGTTTTCCATCTCCAGCTCTTTGCATATGTCATTACTTTCGATTTTGTCTTCTCCAGCTGCCCTTTGAAATCTTCTGTTTTGTTTTTTAACTTCATCGTGTCTTCCTTTGATTTTAGCTGTTTGACATTCAAGGGCAATTTCAGTGTCTCTTTTGACATGTAATTTGGTCTTTTTTCAATTTGGTCTTTTTTCATGTCTATTTAATAAACTTTTGCTTTCCTTATGAATAATATCTGTGATGTCATGCTACAACTCATCTGGTCTTTGGTCATTAGTGTCTAACACATAAAATCTGTTCTTGAGTTGGTCTCTGAACTCAGGTTGGATATATTAAAGGTCATACCTTGGCTCTTATACACTTATTCTAATTTTCTTCAGTTTAAGTTTGAACTTACATATGAGCAGTTTATGGTCTGATCTGCAATCAGCACCTAGGCTTGTTCTTGCTTTTGATATTGAGCTTTTCCAATGTCTCTTTCCACAAATGTAGTCAGTTTGATTCCTGTATGTTCCATCTGGTGAATTCCATGTGTATAGTCACTGTTTATTTGGTGAAAACAAAGTACTTGCAATGCAAAAGTCATTAGTCTGACAAAACTCTATCATGCAATCTCCAGCATTGTTACTGTCACCAACGCATACTTTCCAACTACTTAGCCTTCTTCTTTGTTTCCAACTTTTGCATTCCAGTCACCAGTAATTGTCAGTGCATGCTGATTGCATATTTGATCTATTTCAGATAGCAAGAGCTGGTAGAAATCTTCCCTATCTTCATTTATGGCCTTAGGGTGAGTGTGTACATTTGAATAATATATTAACTGGCCTTCTCTGTAGACATATTGATATTATCCTATCACTGACAGCATTGTTCTTTAGAACAGATCTTGAGATCTGTGTGTGTGTGTGTGTGTGTGTGTGTGTGTGTGTGTGTGTGTGTGGTATTGGAGGTTGAACCCAGGGCCTCACACTTGCATGCTTTGCAAGTGCTGGACCACTGAGCTGCACCCTCAGCCCATTATTTTTTAGGTTTTGAGACAAGGTCTCACTAAGTTACACAGACTACCTCTGGTCTCAAACTTGCAATCCTCCTGCCTCCGCCTTCCGAGCTGCTGGGATTATAGGCATGCACCACCACACTTGGCTCTTGAGATGTCTTTTTTGATGATGAATGCAATCTCATTTTTCTTAACATGTCTTTTCCAGCATAGTATGCCATATGATTATCTGACTCAAAAATGGCCCATAGCAATCCATTTCAGCTCATTGATGCCTAGAATGTTAATGTTTATGTACTCTATTTCCCTTTTAATGATTTTTAATTTTCCTAGATTCACACTACTTACATTCTACATTCCAATTTTTAGTACATGTTTTCAGTTGTTGCTTCTCAGTTTGAGTTGTGCCATATCAACAAAAGGAGGTCCCAGGGGCTTTACTCCATTCCCATCATTAAGGTTGACTCTATTTTGAGGAGGCAACTCTTCCCCAGTCATGTTTTGAATGCCTTCCAACCTTGAGGGGTTCATTTTCCAGCACATCTGGCAATGTTTCTCCACAATTCATGGAGTTTTCAATAACTAGTTGTTTCAGAGTGGGTTAGCCATGTTCATCTCCCTAGTCTTAGCTGGGAAGCTTAGCTGAAACCTATCCACCGCAGGTGACCCTGCTGGTATGTATAATACCAGTGACATAGCTTTCAGCATCACAGCAACACACAAGCCCTCACAATATGGTAAACTAACAGACACATGGGAAAATCTCTACTTTTATTACTGTCAGTTGTAGCCTTTATACCAAAGATGTATAGGAATGATAAGTCTTCTACCATGTCTCCTTTGTTAGCTTATGCCTCATTGTGACACAGAAATTGACATAGGCAAACTTATAGGAGGAATGATTTTTGGAGAGCTCACATTTAGAGAATCATCATCCATCGAGGCAGAGAGGCATGGTGGCTGGGCAGGATGTGGGGCAGGCAACAGAGAACCTCACATCATGGTGGATGAGGAGCAGGGGAATCACCAGAACTACCATTCTGGCTAAAACTTTTAGAGGCCATGCCCAGTGACCAGTTCCTGCAAAGCTAGATCTTGACACCCAAAGTTTCACAGCCTCCCAAGACAGTGCTAGCATTTGGGGACCAAAAGTTCAAACAAATGGCCTTTGGGGGACATTTAAGAATCAAGCCATGACATCTCTTATATCCCCTTTCATATTTTCTCTTCTTTCATCATTCTGTGCTACACTCTGTGTATATCCTCTATTCTTCCACTTTACTATTTCTATATTGTTATTATCTAATGTGATGTTAGAGTAAACTTTTCACTTCTTAAGTTCAGCTACTGACTTTTTCAACTATTGAATTTTGTTGGATTTTTGTTTTCAATTCTCTGCCAAGATATACATGGTGTCATTTAATTCTTTAACCATTTTAGTAATGATTGTTTACATACTTTCTAAGGTACCTCCCATAGTTTGGTGTTTCATGAAAATCATTCTTATGTCTTCTTTTATTCCTTGGTTTTTTATCAAACCACTTTTGTACGGCTTTACCTTAATAGACAGACCCTATATTTGGAATATTCCTAGAAACTCTTAGGAAAGGATTCTATTTTGCTTCTTATAGGCATCTTATTTAAAAGTAAATCACCTTATCTAAAGAATTGAAGTCATTAGAAATTGGGCATCAATCCCTATGAGAAACTTTACTGCGAGTTCACTCCTTCATCTATGATTCATGTTTCTGGGGTATTTATCAGGACTCCTCCTCCTTATTCGACCTTGTGTTCCACTTGTGATGGCCCAGCCCTGGGACCTTGGCAAAATCTGCAGTTTTTCAGTCTCTGCGTTTACCTTGAACACAGATGCATCAAGAGGAAAATGTCCTACCCAGGTCTTTTATGTCTTTCCGAACATGGCTCCAAAATTCTTGTCATCTTGGGAACTCTCAAACAACTCTTAATGCTTTCAAAGACTAGTGATTATCTTCCCATTCCTCAGGAAATTCTTCTTGTTGTGGTTGTTGTTGTTGTTAGGTGCCGTCTAGTCAGGTCCAACTTATAGTGACCCTATACAAAACAGAATGAAACATTTCCAGATTGTGAGCCAGGCACATGATCTTATTTATGTTTAAGCCAATTGTTGCAGACACTGTGTCAATCCATCCAGTTGAGGGTCTTTTTTGTTTTTCATTGAATTGCCATTCTCCCAAACATGAAGTCCTTCTCCAGGAATTGGTCCCTCCTGACAACATGTCAAAAATACATAAGAGGCAGTCTAGCCATCCATGCTTCCAAGGAGCACTCTCGTTGCAGTTCTTCTAGGACAGATCTGTTGATTCTTTTGGAAGTCCATGGTATATTCAATATTTGTCTCTGCCACTATAATTCAAGAGCATCAATTCTTCTCCTGTCTCCCTTTGTCAGTGCCCTGCCCTCACAACCATATGATGCCACTGAAAATAGCATGGTATAAATTAGGTGCACATTCATCTTCTATATGACATCTTTACTTCGCAACACTTGAAGAGGCCTTTTGCAACAGCTTTTCCCAGTGCATTGTGTCTTTTAATTTCTTGACTACTGCCTCCGTGGGTGTTGATTATAGAACCAAGTAAAACAAAATCTTGGACAACCTCAATCTTTTCTCCATTTATCATGTAGTTGCTTATTGACCCAGTTGTAAAGATTTTTGTTTTGTTGATGTTGAGGCACAATCCATACTGAAGGCTGTGTTCTTTGATATTCATCAGTAAGTATTCCAAATCCTCTTCACTTTCAGCAAGCAGAGTTGTCTCATCTTCACAACACAGTTTGTTAATAAGTCTTCCTTCAATCCTGATGCTGCATTCTTCATAAAGTCCAGCTTCTTGGATTATTTGCTCAGCATAGAGACTGAAGAGGTAAGATGGAAGGATACATAATTTTATAAAACAATAAAGTCTGGTAGGGTTGGAAGCAAAAACTCTACACAGAATTTAGCTGAGAATAGGAAAGCACTACTCCTGTGCTACAGATTCCATTTGAGATGTCATCCCTAGCTCACTTAGTTTAACTTAACTCTCCTGTTCTCCATCCCTTTCTTCAGGGAACCAGACTCAGCTGCAACCTCACAGCAATAACTCCTGGTCTGACCCCACAGACTCTGCAGTCTCGGAGGGAAAAGCTGCCAACCACTCAGGTGAGGCCTCCAAAGGTCAGGAGCCCCCTGGGCCCCTGTGTAAAAGCCCCTGACCTGACCTCTCTCTGCAGACAGCAGACAGCTCCGCCTGGTGGACCGGGGCGGCCGCTGCGCCGGGCGCGTGGAGGTCCTGCAGCAGGGAGCCTGGGGCACCATCTGTGATGATGGCTGGGACCTGAGCGATGCCCACGTGGTGTGCGCACAGCTGGGCTGTGGCCTGGCGCTCCAGGCCCTGGGCTCCGCGCACTTTGGGGTGGGATCCCGACCCATCTGGCTGGACGACGTGGGCTGCACAGGCGAGGAGTCGCACGTGTGGCGCTGCCCTTCCCAGGGCTGGGGACTGCAGGACTGCAGGCACAAAGAGGACGCAGGGGTCATCTGCTCAGGTTGGCTGTGCATCTGTCCCCAGGCTGAGGTGGGAGGGTTTCTAGGATGCGGTTGAGCCCAGGTGGAGCCGGCAGCGGCTTGAAGGGCCGGAGGGAAAGAATGCACCTACCAGGATCTGACTTTCTAGGGGATGAGGTTAGGGAGAGAGGGGCCGCTGCAATGTCCTCCTGCTTTGCCAGGCTCTGGTTCTTCCCTCTCAGCACTTTGTCCTAACAGTCATTTCCTCCAGTTTACATGGAAACAGAACTTGCTCTGAAGCTACCTGTGGGCTCCAAACCCTGAGGCTCACTGTGATAGTTTCCTATGCTACTGTCATAAATAACCACAGAGTCAGGGTCTAAAATAAAAGTTATTACCTTATAATTATGCAAGTTAGAAGCCCATCTTGTGTCTGCCTAGGGACCAAGAAAGGGGCATATTTGGCTCCACTGTTCTGCCTGCCACACACTGTCCACTCTCACAGGATCTATCGCATGGTCAATCAGGGGGTAGGTTCAGCATTTCCTCCCTGCAGAGCACCCACATCCATATTCCCACATGTTCAGTCTCCACCACACACTGTGGTAGAAACAGAAATACAGGCACAGGTTGGCTGTACGGGGAGCACAGTAGAACTTTCAGTCTTTCCAGAGACGGCACTTTCTCAGCACAGTCAAGAAGGAATATTCACTAGTTAGGCCTGAAGCCGTACCACTGTGGTGTCTAATCTCATCAGATCTCGGAAGCTAAGCAGGGTTGGACCTGGTTAGTACTTGGATGGGAGACCGCCTAGGAACACCAGGTGCTTTAGGCTTGAGAGAAGGACCCAGCAACCCACTCCCAAAAATTAATCCACCATCGAAAACCCTATGAATAGCATAGGAGCATTAACAATGTTTTGCCTATTGTATATAGGGTCACTATGAGTCAGATACTGACTCAAGGGCAGCTATCAACAACAACAGGGTTGAATGCTCACTGTGCCCTGTTTTCTTCTTCGTTTCCAGAGTTCCTGGACCTCAGGCTGGTGAGCGAGGACCAGGAGTGTGCTGGGTGGCTGGAGGTTTCCTACAACCAGACCTGGGGCAGAGTCTGCCGCAGCCCCATGGGAGCCGTGACCTTGTCTGTGATCTGCAGACAGCTTGGCTGTGGGGACAGTGGGACACTCAGCTCTTCTGTGGCTCTCAGGGAAGGTTCTAGACCCCGGTGGGTGGATGGAATCCGCTGTCGGAAATCTGATACCTCCTTGTGGCAGTGTCCTTCTGACCCTTGGAAACCCACATCTTGCCCTCCAAGAGATGAAGCCTATATCACTTGTGCAGGTGACCAACTGGCTATTCCTGTGTGTCTGTCCTGGCCCTGGGGGTTGATGTTAGTTAAATTTTGCATTTTCAAACCTCAGGAATGAGTTCAAATAAGTCTACAAAATGCATTTTAATAGAGATTATCTAATATAGATGTTCCAATTCTGTTTCAAAGGCAAAAATAAGAAAATCTTTGTTGACAGCAATTATGTGAAAAGATATCAAGGAACTTGAATTGAGCTTCTGGGAGCACAAACTAATACTCCTAATAAACTCTCTAAGCAATTGGAGAATGAGGTCTTAGGATATGTTAATAAATCTGTATTTCCTTAGTCCAGTGGGTGAGCGGATGGACCTCTGTTTTACGAATCACTTGGTGTGAGCTGACATTCTGTTGTTTGTTCCACATGTAATGAATCTTGATCATCACAACAAACTATTGTTATTTTATGGTGATAATTTTATTCAGATGAGGAAACTGAACTTGAGAGAAATTAAATTTATGCACAACACCTTAAAGTGAATTAGGACCAGATTGGGGAAGCTAGGTCTACTTGATCCATTGTTCAAACTGATGGTCTTTTACTCTAAAGTGCATCTACACCACTCAGACAGCTCCTCAGGTCAGTCTGCTGGCAGAAAGAAATTTCGTGCCATGTAGGTAGAAACTTCATTCCAGGCAAGAGAAAAGAGAAGAAAAGACTATAGAGTGGCTTCTCACACAGAGTTCACATGCCAGGACTGACAGCAAACACTAGGCAGAGATCAGAGTGACAGGAAGAAGTGGAAGCTGCTGTGGAAGTACACACTTGAGCAGAAGCAGAAACCAAATTTATATTGAGATCTGAAGGATGATCAAGGATTTACTACAGGGAGAGAGTAGCAGTTATGTCACTGATATTTTTTCAGACCATAGATACAAATCTCTGATGACCATCCGCATTACCCACAAACTCTTGTGTTTCTCTGGCATGTGCTCCTGCCCTGTCTCTAAGATGCTATTCTACAGCTTATCTACTCCCTCCATACTGTGGTCACCCCTCTCTTCAATTATGACCAGGCCTCTAATTTCACTGAAGAAAAGTGGAAATGGCTGTGAATTCATTATGTTTTTCAAGAATAATACTCCCCTGTGGGCTCACTCTCTGTCTGGCTCTTTCGATAGGACATAGTCCTTATCATTGGCCAGCTGTTCTTCTCAGGCTACAGATCCTAACTGCTCAACTTGTCATACTTTCTCTGTGTCAGTCATGCCCTCATTCTCTGCACCAGCAAAGTCCCCCTGTCTTCTGTTTCATTCCCATCAATGTATAGATGGACTCCAGTGCCTGATGTCTTGAAAAGCACATGAGCAAACAAGCATTTACTCAACCCCCTTTGCTCTCTAGCTCCTTCCCCTGTCTTCTGCTCTCCCTTCTATAGCCTACATCTTCCCAGCTATTTATTTGTTTGTTTATTAATTTGTTTATTTAATTTCAGTACTGGAGGGTTGAACTCAGGACCTTGTGCATGTTAGACAAGTACTTTACCACTAGGCTGCACCCTCTGCTTGGTTTTTAATGTTTTGCTTTGAGACAAGGTCTTGCTAAACTGCACAAGCTGCCTCTGGCATTGAACTCAGGGTCCTCCTGCCTCAGCCTCCCAGGATGCTGAGATTACAGGTGTGTGCTACTGTGCTCAGTTTCTCAGATATTCTTGATAGTCACTTTCTCCACCTATGCCTCTCTTACTTCCTGGGACTTATTTCAGTTAGAGTATAGACCCATTACTCTTCAGGAGTAGTATGGAAATGAAATATAAGTAACCCTCCTGTCTTCATGCTATCATTCTTGACCTTGTAGCAACTTTCATCCCAGTTGGCTTCTCATTATGTCCCACAGTTATGGGACTTCTCTTTGGTTTGTTTGGCCTACTGACAGTCATTCCACTGTATTAAGTTCTTCTCTTCTGTGTAGCAACTCCTCAGCTCAGCCTCTAGATTTAGACACTCCAAGGGCTATGGATGAGACTCTCTGTTCTTCTTAGATATACTTCCACCTTAAGGCCCATGGCTGAAATGTTACCTACACACCAATTCCTACATATACACTTCCACAGCTTGTCTCTACCCATAACTCTAAACTTCTACTTGGCTTCTCCACTTATATGAGCAACTTGAATTTATATATTTCCAAAGCAAATTGTTGGTTATACTTCCAATCCTTGATCCTAACTTTTCTGCCTGCTATATTCTCCACTTCAGTTAATATCACTGCCATTACCCACTTAAGATCAGCATTGTTAGATGGCATCGAGTCAGGTCTCACTCAGAGTGACCCTACGTGTAACAGAGCAAAATAGTCCATGACACTGTGTCATGCCCAGTACTGTTCAGTGCTTCTCTGCTATTCATAGGGTTTTCAATGGCAGATTGTTTCAGTATTGTTCTCAGAAGTGGGCTTCCAGGTCCTTCTCTCCATTTTCCTGTCCTCCACTTCCCATATAATAGCGATCTGTCTCCTCTGTCTCTCTTGTCCTGGGACTTCCTCATACATATTCCTGACTGTCATCTCAGCCCAGGAAAGATCGCCTGCTGCCTGGGTTATTCCTTTTGTCTCTAATATTTGCCCGTTACCCAATTCCATTCTTTGTCTTTTATAATATACTGTATCTTTGTAATCCAGAGAGTTGTTTTAAAATTAAGTTTTTCCCCTTGCTTATAAGTTTCCATTGGTTTCTTATTGTACTGAAAATAAAATCCAGAATTATCCTTTTGATAGTGCGGTACATGATCCATCTCCTTCCCAGCCCTCACTTCTCTCCTATTTCTTCCTAACATTTCCTCCACACATTGTCCATCTCTACTCATGTAAGAGAAAAGCAGTGCTTTTTTGCCTGTCTTGTTTATTCTTTGGGGACTTGCCAGTGTGTTCTCTCCTTAGGGCCTTTGTACCAGCTCTTCTCTCTGCTGAATATTTTGGGAATATTCAAGAAAAGTGGGTGGGTTAAGTGTGTTAAAACCTATTTAAGTCATAAAGTGAATAAGAATTCAAAAGTGCCCATTAGTTTTAAGTAACTATATGTCACTGGATTTTCTAATAAGAACACTTTTTAGAGTGGGGTGGCTAGGTGGGGTATAAACCAGATATAAATCATCAAAGATTAATAATGGAGAAAAATGTAGGTAATCTTTCTGAGAAATTGACTCTGAATATGAATAAGTAAAAAATAAGGTGCTGGAGTATTGTATTTTGTACTGGAAATATATTAATTACTAAGTTGACCAATGTGTTCATGTGGGGATGGGTGACCTGCCATTAGAAGAAACACAAGCACATTTCATTGTAGGCCCCGGGTGCATACTCAACTCAAAACAGTGTCACAGGGACTCTGTAATTAGCCTATGAGGCAGAAATGCCAGGGAAGCCAGCTGTTGTCCTCAGACCTTTGAGGCCTTTATCAGGACAGAGGGAGGAGACTTTCTGTAAGCTGCTCCTGGAGATGGGGCTCTGGTAGGTAGATGGAGGTCACAAGGGAGCAGAGTCAAAATGACATACCAGAGTCTCACCCATGTGAGGTCGCCAGGGAATGAACAATGCTGACTTTCTGATAACACTGGAGGCAGGAAAGGACTGCTGTTCACCTTTCCCTACACCCCTTGCCTTTTTCTGTCTCTTCTACAAATCAGCCACACTTGCTTCTGCTGGATTTGTGTATGATTGGCACCAGAGAACTTGTGTTATTCCCACAAATTTTTTTAGGCTTAAAGAGAAATCATCTCCTTCCTTGTTCTAATAGTTAGGTGCCCTTGAGTCAGGTCCAACTCATAATGACTGTGTACAACAGAACAAAACACTTCCTGACACTATGCCATGCACATGATCTTTTTTATATTTAAGTCCACTGTTGCAGACGCCATGTCATTACATTTAGTTGAGAGTCTTCCTCTTTTTCATTGTTCCAACATTCTCTCAAACATCATGTCCTTCTTCTGACAACATGTCCAAGAGAGTACAGCCATCCTTGCTTCCAAGGAGCACTCATTGCACTTCTAGGATGGCTTGTTGGTTCTTTTGACAGTCCGTGGTATATTCAATATTTGTCTCCAGCACCATAATTCAAAAGTATCAATTTTTCTCCTGTCTCCCTTTTTCAGTGTCTAACTTCCACAAGCATATGATGCGACTGAAAATAGCATGGCATGAGTCAGGAGCACCTGTGTCTTTTTTTTTTCAACATGTTAAACAGGTGATTTGCAAGAGCTTTTCACAATGCAATGAGTCATTTTATTTCTTGACTGCTGCTACCGTGGATGTTGATTGTAGAAGCAAGTAAAGCAAAATCTTGCACAACTTCAATCTTTTCTCGATTTATCATGAAGTTGTGCACTGACTCTACTGTAAGGATTTTTATTTTGTCTATGTTGAGGTGCAATCCATACCTAAGGCTGTTATCTGATCTTCATCAGTAAATACTTCACATCCTCCTCAGTTTCATCAGGCAAATTTGTGTCTTCTGCATAAGGCAGGTTGTTAAAGAATCTTCCTCCAATCCTGATGCCTTTTTCTTCTTCATAAAGTCCAGCTTCTCAAATTATTTACTAAGCCTAGAGATTGAAGAGATACAATGAAAGTCCACATCCCTTATACATTTTTATTTTATTTTATTTTTATTGTTGTTGTTGTTGTTAGGTGCCATCGAGTCGAGTCCGACTCATAGCGACCCTATGTACAGCAGATCGAAACACTTCGCAATTCTGTGACAGGCAAACCATCTTATTTATGTTTAAGCCCATTGTTGCACACACTGTGTCAATCCATCTTGTAGAGGGTTTTCCTCTTTTACATTGACCTGCCACTCTCCCAAACATGAGTCCTTCTCCAGGGATTGATCTCTCCTGACTACATGTCTGAAATATGTAAGACCCAGTCTGGCCACTCTTGCTTCCAAGGAGCACTCTGGTTGCACTTCTTCTAGGACAGATTTGTTGGTTCTTTTGGCAGTCCATGGTATATTCAATAGACGTCTCCAGCACCACAATTCAAAAGCATCAATTCTTTTTCTGTCTCCGTTGTTCAATGTCCAGCTTTTACAACCATATGATGCCACTGAAAATACCATGGCATGAGTCAGACGCACCTTCGTCTTTAATTTGACATATTTGCTTTTCAATACTCTAAAGAGATCTTTTGCCACAGCTTTTCCTAGAGCAATGCATCTTTTGATTTCTTGACTGATGCTTCCACAGGTGTTGATTATAGAGCCAAACAAAGCAAAATCTTGGACAACCTCAATCTTTGCTCCATTTATTGTGAAGTTGCGTGCTGACCCAGTCATAAGGACTTTTGTTTTGTTGATGTTTAGTCCTAACCCATATTGAAGGCTATGATCTTTGATCTTCATCAGTAAATGTTTTAAATCCTCTTCACTTTCAGCAAGCAGAGTGGTGTCATCTGCATAACGCAGGTTGTTAATGAGTCTTCCTCCAATCTTGATGCCACGTTCTTCCTCATAAAGTCCAGCTTCTCGGATTAT
>VMDO01031386.1:0-20146 GCA_007922755.1 Pedetes capensis
GATTTGGGGGGGCAAATGATATTAAGGTATGAGGTCTTCATTTTTTAGGCAACAAGCTACCATAATAAACACTCCTGTTGGAAGACATATTGAGAAGATTATTCTTGAAACACTGCACATAGGAAATGGCATACAGGGGAGATTAGAAGTTAACTTGAAGGTGCTGCAATTGTTCAGAAAATGAACAAAGCCATGACTTCAGATTTTTGAAAACATGAGTAAAAGGCAGAGCTAAAGACCAGCTCATAAATGTGCAGGGTAAAGACAAGTACCCCAAGCTAAGGATGCCCACAGATTCTGACTGGAATCCGGGCTGCCCTGTCACTGCTTTGTCACTAATCAAACACGACAGAAATAATGGGTGCTCATTTACAAGCCTAGGCTCTAAGAGACTGGCAGTTTCCACTTCCTTTAGAGAACTAATATACCAGGTCAGAAGTCTAAATTTCTGTGACTACCACATTAGAAGCCTACAGCTGTAGCCCTGTGGCATCTGATTCCATCAGAGCTCAGAAGCTACGCAGGGTTGGGCTTGATTAATCCTTGGATGGGAGACCGCCTGGGAACACCAGGTGCTGTAGGCTTGGGAGACGGACCCAGCAACCCACTCCCAATCAATCCACCATTGAAAACCCTATGAATAGCACAGAAGCACTGACAACAGAGTTTCAACTGTTGTATGTAGGGTCACTATGAGCCGGATACCGACTTGACGGCACCTAACAATAACAACCACAACATTAGAAAGACAACAGTTAGGTGGTCTGGTGGCCAGGACCCACTGAGCCCAGCTTCCCAGCCATGCCTAGCAAGGCACCAAAAGTTAAAATCTACTAAATGTCTTTGGTAAGAATCATGAGAGAAAAAGAATCACCCAGTTGAGCCCTGCCCAAATTCCTCATCCTAAATATGTAAACTAAGATGAAAATGGTTGTTGTTCTAATCTGATAGATTTTGGAAACACACAGCAGAGACACAGATGGACTGAAAGTGACGTACGTGACTTTGAGGATGGCTATGCCATTCATTTAAATATGATAACCAGTGGAAAGATTTTGTTTAGATGAGACTATGATGATTTGTCTGCAGGCTTAGTACCTTGGTGTCCAATATGGTCATATCTCGAAAGCTAAGCAGGGTCGGGTCTGCTTAGTACTAGGATGGGAAACTGCCTGGGAATGCTGGGTACTGTAGGCTTGGGAGAAGGAAGTGGCAGCCCACTCCCAAAACAATCCCCAATACAATCAGCTGTTGAAAACCCTATGAATAGCAGAGGAACCCTGACATAGTGCTGGGCATGGCACAGTGTCAAGGAGTGTTTCTTCTGTTGTACATAGAGTTGCTATGAGTCAAACCTGACCAAACGGCAGCTAACAACAACATGACGATTTAGTCTTTTGCATGTCAGGCTTAAAATGCTGAATGAATATTTAGGGAAATGCAGTAAATGATGGAGAATCTATGTAATGTGCTCAGAAAAAAATACTCAAAGATAGCCTATAAAGCTTGTAACAGATGAAATCATAAATGTGATTGATATTCATCCCGGAGAAGTATAGGGGGGAAAAAGATAAAGGAGCTGTTTGCTAAAACGTAGTAAGCAGAAAAGCAACCACACAGAGATGAGAGAGGAGAACAGAGACAGAAGTATTAGGGACCATGGCAACAAGGAAGTCAGGTTAGAACGGATTATACAAGTAACATGTTTAAAACAGAGGACAGGTCACCTGCTTCCTTATGAGGCAGAGCAAAGATCACTGCCTTCATCCAACAGGTGGCTCGTGGTTAACTTGGAGGGAGCGTTTTCAGCAGAAAAGAAAACAGAATCCATATAGCAAAGACCTCAAGAAAGAAGGGAGGGAGAATGTGAAAGTGTGTGGCTCCCTGGAATGACAAGTGACCAAAGAAAATGCCACGAACCAAGTAAGCACTAAAAGATAAAAGTCTGGAAATTTTTAGACAGAGAAAATCATTTGCTATGGTATGAATGCCCCCTATCAAACTCCTCCTGAAATTTAATTGCGAACATAACTGCATAAGGAATGGTCTTTTAAGAGATGCTTCATTAAGGCTGTCACTGCAGGAGTGGGTTGGTTAGGGTGAGATGGGTTGTTCTAGAAGTGAGTTCAGCTTCCTCCATATGCTCCTGTCCCCTCTCTTGCTCTTGTGCAATTCCCTTCACCATCTCATGCCCTCCACAAGCTGATGGTGCAACAAGAAAGCCCTCACCACACGTGGCTCCTCAATCCTGCACATCCCAGCCTCCAGCATTATGAGAAATCATTTATTTTCTTTGGAAGTTACCCGCCCTGTGATACTATGTTATAGTAACAGAAAATAGACTAAGACACACATAATTAAATGTGGTTTCTTTTCTGAGAAATGGCAAGTGGAGAAGAGATTATAGATTTGGGAGGGAGAGGGGATGTGAGATCAGAGACGTCCCAGAAAAACTTGGGGTGGGCAGCTCTTAGGGACCCAGTAAAGAAAGTAGGTGTGAAAGGGGAGAAAAGAGGCCCCATCTTTAAAAAGTAGTGGATGTTCGAATATATGGTCAGATTTTGAGATAGAGAAAAACAAAGTGGAGGTTCATCAAATGTAACAAGCAGGTGGAAAGGCCCTCCGAAGGGATGATGGGACTTTTAAAGAATAGAAAAAAATTGATGAATTTCATAGGAGTTGATCAACATCAATAAAACTAACTAGATCTAAGGGCTCAGCTGAGTGTATAGTCTCTTACTCATTCAGTACTTACTGAGTGCCAAGTGCATACCCAGCCCTTTGTATGTGTATGAATTTGGAGAGGAGCCCAGAATCATGGATTGAATCTTCCTGCGTCAATACACAGCAGTTTTGGAGTGGATATATGGAAGTATAGTACAGGACTCACCGAGAGTCAGCCCCACAGCGCAGACGGGAGAGGTCCTGAAGGATGTAAAATTATTGGAACGTTCCCACTGAAGGAAATGTTCAGGTTGAAGAGAAGCAAATGAAGAGAATTCAAACCAAGGCCATGCAACAATAGGGCTTGTGTTGGAACAAGAGATCCTGAGCATAAAGCTGGGGAATAAAACGAACAAGAAAATGGAGAATCAAAGGAGCCCCTGCCAAGCAATCCTTAATATCTCAGGCATAGAGCATTATAGAAAACAGATCCACCAGTGCAACGTCTTCCTGGGTTATCAAGTTAAAAGTATAATTTTCACTCTTAGAAATTAGTAATAGTCTGCAAAACTAGAGGCCACCCTCGACTCCAATTCAGGGGTAAAAATGTGAAGTAGTCCATCTTTCTTTTTCCTCCTGACCTGAAACTTACAGCATGGAATTTCATCAAATGATATATTTTAAAACAGACATACTCGAAGTGCAATTTAGTTATGTAAGACCTAGGAGGTCTGGGGCATCTACACCAGCCAATCTGGAAAAGCTCCAGGTAGATTATCAACAGTCCCATATCAAAACCAATCCAAACCAGCAATGATAAACATAAAACAGGAGGAGATGAAAGTAATAATAAACCCTTAGTTCATGCTAGCTCTGCAGCAGGCAGGTTGCCAGCAATTATATTCGTGCCTGATAGCCAAAGGAGTATCACTAACACATAAGCTGTCACCAAGCAGCATTCTACACTGAGATAATTGGAGCACTGCTCTGTCTCAGCCTCCAAGACTGAGCTCTAATCAATGAGAGCCTAAGAGCAAATTATTCTTTTGCACATAGTTGCTCAATGTGATAGTTCCAAGCCAACAAAGAATATCATTCTGCCAACTATTATGCTGAGCCTGCAGCCATGCAACAGTGGTGTCCAAATCCATCAGATCTCAGAAGCTAAGCAGGATCCGGCTTGGGTAGTACTTGGATGGGAGACAGCGTGGGAACACCAGGTGCTGTAGGCTTGGGAGAAGGACCCAGCAACCCACTCCCAAAAAACAATCAGCTACTAAAAACCTATGAATAGGAGAGAGACACTAATAATACTGTCTCACCTATTGTAAGTAGGGTCACTGTGAGTAGGACACTAACTCGACAGCACCGAACAAGTGTTATGTTAACCAGTTTTCCATTACTATGATAAAGTACCTTTGATAATCAATATAAAAGGGAACCAGTTTATTTAGGCTCATAGTTTCAGGGCTTCCAGTCCATGGTCACGTGGTGCTATTTCTTTGGGCCTGTGGGGGCGCAGGTGTGAGCATATGGTGAGGGAGGCCTGTTTCCATCGTGGCAGCTAAGAAACAGAGAGAGACAGGGAGGGGCCCAGGTGCCAATCTTCCCTTGAAGGGCATGCCCCCAATAACCTAACTTCCTTTCACTAGGCTGCACCTGCTAATGATTCCACCACCTCCTACTAATGCCATGGCTGGGGACCAAGCCTATACAGCACACGAGCCTTGGAGGGAATTCCAGATCCAATGCACGACAACTGTGAAATTGTTATGCAGACCTTCCTTCATCTATAAGTCACCCCTCCGATCCAAGCCCTACTATCCTCACTTCCTAAATGAAAGCAATTAAAAGAATAATTTTCACTCTTTTTGTTGTTGTTGTTGTTAGGTGCCGTCAAGTCGGTATCCGACTCATAGCGACCCTCTGTACAACAGAGGAAACACTATTGTCAGCGCTTCTCTACTGTTCATAGGGTTTTCAATGGCAGATTGACTTTTGGGAGGGGGTTGCCAGGTCCTTCTCCCAAGCCTACAGCTTCTGGTGTTCCCAGGTGGTCTCCCATCCAGGTACTAACCAGGCCTGACCCTGCTTAGCTTCCAAGATCTGAAGGGATCGGATGCCACACGGCTACAGCTGCAGGCAATTTTCACTCTTAGAAATTAGTAATAATCTGCAAAACTAGGGGCCATCCTCGACTCCAATTCAGGGGTAAAAATGGGAAGTAGCCCATCTTTCTTTTCTCTCCCGACCTGAGACTTAGGGCATGGAATTTCATCAAATGATACATCTTAAAATAGACATACTTAAGGTACAATTTAGCTGCGTAAGACATAGGAGGTTTGGGGCATCTACACCAGCCAATCCGGAACACAAGTGTTTGACACATTCTGTGTTTGGCACTCAGAAAGGGACAGTTAGAGAAGAGGCAAATGAAAGAGCTACTAAAATGGAACAAGGATTGCTGGAAATACCTGTTTGCCATGTTAAAGTGAGAAAAACACATCCCATGAGAATAGGTAGTTTTTAGAGGTTTAGAACTTTCAGATTATAACATACTCCCTTTTTTCTTAAGGAAAAGTGCTATCAATGTCATCATGGAAAGAGACAGGAAAGGACCTCCACAGTCTTCATGCAGACACTTGGGCTTTTCTGAGCATCTGCGGGGCAAGGCCAATTCCTTGAAAAGGCTTTTTTACTTGGAATCGGCTCAGCTCTGAATAGCAGGCCCGCCTTCCTCAACTCTGCAATTCCACCTTCCATTGAATTACCAAGCTCCCTTCTCCCAGGGTTGGGGGCGTTGGACATTTATACCAAGGTTTTTGGTGCTCAATCTCAGCAATATTGACACTTTGGCAAAATAATTCTTTGGGGACAGTTCTGTGCATACAGTGGCATCCTAGGATTGTCCCATCAGAAGTAAGTGGCACTCTGCCATTATCTTCCCAACCAAAAAATGTCTCTAGACATTCCCAAATTACTCCTTCTAGAGGACCTCTGATTTATATGTATCAAAATCGCTCTTCCTCTTTAGAAACTAAGCTATCATCACGTTGAAAAATTACTCAAAATACATTTAGTGAAATCACCCAACTGAATTTGTATTAAGTCACCTCAGCAAAATTTCCGTGAAAATGAGAGTTATGTTAATTATGACTATTGGCTACATTTGAGAACTTTATTATAAAGGAATTTTCAAAAGATAAATTTCACTAAAAGCTTTTCTAGAGTCAACTCACTGCCTCTGAAAAATTAAGAATATATGTTAAGGAAGTTAATACAAATGATTTTGCTGGCATGAAGTTGTGTGATAGAAGGCCAATTTGGGCCACAAAATCTAAGCCTTCTGTAGCATCTACTTCGAGATCTCTGAAGCTTTCCTTTCAGCTTCCTGATGTGGGAGAATTGCTCTATAAGCTGGATCTAAATAAGCACAACTCTGTATATAAGCATTTGTGCAATAAATAACATTTCCCATTCACACCCACACTGCCACTGAATAGGTTTTGGGAACAGAAAATAACTCTTCCTTTTAGAAAATCAAAATGCTGTCAGATAAAAAAGAAATCAAAGGAATGAAAGCTCACACAAGGAGCTTTTCTAAGGGAACAGTGTCTAACCAGTTATTAATAAAAACAGATCCAACGCAGACGTAATGTACTTCTTTTCAGGGGAAGCTGAGCTGCGTCTGAGCCATACTGTGAAATTAGTTGTGGCCGGATCTGCTAGAACAACTCAGAGAGACACAAAACTTTCCTTGGTCCAGCCCCCACCCAGTGGCATCTAGAACTTCACTGAGGGCAGGTCAGAGATGTCAAGTGAGTGAGCTGACCGCCTGAGGGCTCAGGAGCCACGGCCCATATGGTGGGGAATCATGGCATCCATCATGGCAGCTAGGAAACAAGAGAGAGACAGGGAGGGGCCCAGCTGCCACTCTCCCCTTGAAGCGCATGCCCCCAATAACCTAACTTCCTTTCACTAGGCTGCACCTCCTAATGATTCCAACACCTCTAGCACGCCTGCCCAAGGCACAACAGTCCTTATAGCAAAAGCTGAAGCCAATGAGGGCGGGGGAGGCGATGGCTGCAGGTGTGCCTCCGGACTGCAGGAAGTTATAATGTGTTGTCCCATTAGAAACACACGCAGCCAGGATTTGGAGAATGGGGTGGACAGTGCTTCTGGAATGTTCTCATTTGCATTCAGTATTTCCATCCCTAACCATATCGCAGGGAGTCAAAAGAACTTCTCGCCCACAGACTTCATCCCGGCCCCCAGAGATAGCCACAGAAGCACTGAAGAATCACTCCATCTTCCAACTAGACCTCCTGATGCATTCCCTGCACACACTGGCCTGGCCATACATGGACTGTTTCACAATCAGCTGTTGCCAGGTGAAAAATGTCCCCTATTCAAAAGCACTCAGGATTCCTCTTGTGCTTTCATACACACACACACACACACACACACACACACACACACACACACACATTGTTGTTGTTGTTGTTAGGTGCCGTCGAGTCGGTATCCGACTCATAGCGACCCTCTGTACAACAGGGGAAACACGATTGTCAGTGCTTCACTGCTGTGCATAGGGTTTGCAATGGCAGATTGATTTTTGGGAGGGGGTTGCCAGGTCCTTCTCCCAAGCCTATCTGGTGTTCCCAGGCGGTCTCCCATCCAGGTACTAACCAGGCCCAACCCTGCTTAGCTTCCAAGATCAGACGGGATCGGATGCCACAGGGCTACAGCTGCAGGCTCATACACACATATACACACATATATATCTGTGTGTGTGTATATATATATATATATATATATATATATATATATATAAATTCCATTGTATGTTACATATATATATGTTATATATATACATATATATGTATATGTTATATATATATGTAACATACATATATATATGTATATGTTATATATATATATGTAACATACATATATATATGTAACATACAATGGAATTTATATATAAATATTGGAATATTTATATATAATATATATTACATATATAATATATTAAGTATATTATATATTATGGGCAGGGATTTATCTCAGTTGGTAAAGCACCGCTCTACAATTTCTTTTTTATTTTTATTTTTGCAGTACTGGCGATTGAACCCAGGGCCTTGTGCTTGCATGCTTTGCAAGTGCTGGACCATGAGCTGTGCCCTCAGCCCATTTTCTTACTTTTTCAGACATGGTCTCGCTAAATTATGCAGACTGCCTCTGGTCTGGAACTTGTGATCCTCCTGCCTCTGCCTCCCAAGCCACTGGGATTACAGGCATGGCCACCGAGTTGGGCTCCCACTGTGCAATTTCTGAGGTCCCGAGTTTGATTCCCAGCACCACAAAAATGGGAGAAGGATATAGTAATCCACTCCTGTGCAATCCTGAAACATCCATTTAAAACCCTATGAGGGTCACTATGAGTCAGACACGACTCGACGGCACCTAACAACAACAACGTGTGTGTGTGTGTGTGTGTGTATGTGTGTGTGTATATGTTGTTCTCTTTCCCCAATAACTCAGCTCCTCTAGAATCAATCACCCCTGCATAGCCTGAAAGCCTTCCCCTCAGCCTCTCTTGGGTAGCCTGGGTCCTCATGGGAAGACTTGCAAAACACAAGTGTATGTCTGCTGATGCCATGCTACCCACACTTGCCAGATCATCCATGCCTCAAGGTTCAGACTGCCTTCCATCCCCACACTCAGCAACTGCGCACTGCAGCATAGGATGGCAACTCTCCCCAAGCTCTACGTAGCAGCTGTGGTGTCTGCCACCTCGCCATGTCCTCATCCGAGGTTTCCGTGAATAGCCACATAACCTTTATGTTTGTAAGTTTCAGCTTCTGTTTACCGTCAGCAGTTGTGTTGAACACACAGTTCTAGTGCCAAGTGTATGTGCTCCAACACGCTGAACGGCCACACAAATGAGTCAGAAGTAACAGCCAATGCCCTGGCTGGCATTTATCATTCTCCCAACCCTAGCTAGTGAGCAAGCCCCACTGTGAGATGGCTCAGGCTCTGGGTACACATGGCAAAAGAAATGAGTCAGTGACGCCCAGAAGTTGAAAAGTAACAGAAGTCAAAACCATCTAGTCTCTCTCCTTACTTTGTAGCTGGAAAAGCTTAAGGTTCAGACAGATTAAACAGCATATGTAGAACCATATGTGAGTGGCCGGCCATGTCAAAATCAGACCTCCTGCCCCTTGTTCTTTGTATTGCATGACCCTGGCTCTATGCGCAAGCTTATGAAACCACAAACTTAGGACCACAAGATTAGGTGGACCCCATCGCCCCTGGGAACATAATGATGCCTCCAAAGTAAATACTAAGGAGTGAACAGCAGGCTCAGAAATGAGCTGCGTCTCAGGGTATTACTAACACAGGTGGCCATATAGAACATCATGGGTGGGTACAGCACTCCAAGGCAGATGCAGATGAGTGGACAATGGTCTTAGTGCTCACAGAGTTTACAGTTGTCAAACAAGTAAAAGCTTTATCTTTTTTTTAGGTTTTATGTACATCTTTTTCAGTGTATTTTAAATGTACAAACTTTGATATACATGAAATGGAAGTAGTAACAAAGTCTTAAAAGAAAGAGGAGTTACTGTAAATGGAAGGAAAAGATAGAAACTATCCTTTTTGAAAAGATTTAAGTTAAAGTGTTCAAGGAAACAGAAATAAATGATCCAGGAGAATCAGAGACCTTGATACCGCGGTTCAAGGCAAGAAGGAATGGATCAAATGAGTCCAGGCTCTGTTCTAGCAGTGGTTATTAGATATTCTAGGTACTGAGCAGGAAATGGGATTAAAGGAAGAATCAGTAAAAAGATAAAATGCATCGTGTTCTAGCAGATAGTCTTCTAAAGTTCTTCACAAACAGTAACTGAATATGTTAATCTTGAAGAACTAGAATGAAATTAAAGTTTTCTTCGTATATTGAATCTATAGAAACAAGATGTTCACCAAACATACAGCATCTTCAACTTTTATGTACATTTTTACATGGAGTCATATATACACATATATATATGTATGTGCGTGTGCACACACACACACACACACACTGGTACTTGGGGGTTGAACCCACAGCCTGGCCTTCTATATATTTTTCTAGTGCTCTACCACTGGGATGCACCCTCAGTCCTTTTTTTTTTTTTTTACCTTTTATTTTGACACATGGTCTTGCTATTGTTACACAGGCTACCTCTAGCCTCAAACCTGCAATCCTCCTGCCTCAGCCTCCCAAGTTGCTGGGATTACAGGCATGTGCAAGTATATCTGGCCCATTTATATATATATTTTTTTTAACCCATGTACCTTAACTGCCAAGTTTCATCCAAAAGGAATTTATCACAAATAAATTAGCGACACATTTTTAGGAATATGTTAATGAAAACAATGATCACCCTTAAGGACAGAAACATGGGTGGCTGCCACCTTCAGGTAACTGAATAAGAAGTTGGCTTTGTTACCCATAGATTTTTATCATCTCTGAACTCAGAGAAGAGGGAATTTTATGGCTATATAAAATGACCTCATGGTATAAAACGGGAAAAAGCAAACATTAAGCTATTTTATATATTTCAATAATGGTTCAGCTGCAGTGACCTTATTTTATCTCTCTTCAAAAAGAATGGTTATTACCTTTTTGCCATCTTCCCCCTGTTTAGCTCCAGATTGCCTGGAGGAACGATAAAAATAAATGAAGTCCATTAGATAAAATTATTATTTACACAAAGGCAATATTAATTTTATCTGTCAGCAGGCTCTAAAACTAAGTGAAAGTTCATTCTACCTACTTCCATCTAAACCAACAAGAGCCCTTTCTAAGAAAGAGAAAGAGAATACTAAAATAACGGGGCCTTCAAGGTAACAGAAAAATATGAGCAATTTCTAAAGGATTTACAGAGCAACATTTCCTCAAGCCAGGAGACTTATATGAACACAACAAAATAATCAAGTTGTAAAGGTCTCCCAGGGTGTGAAATGACTAGTCACAGTCCTCATTTGTGAGTTACCAGACCATACAGGGAGTGCCATTTCCTCTCTTTCAATTACAAGGTGGATTGTCTACAGCACCTTGCAAGAGCAGCTCTTGTGTTAAGAGCCCACCATCCTGCGGTCATTAATCTGGTCACCATCACTAGCCACCCTCCAACTGCTAAATCCAGTTATGCCACTGGACTTCTCTGTGGAATTAGTGCCATTGACCCCTCTCTCTCCCTTCTTCTTATGCTGACTCTCTCTCTCTCTCTTGTGTTCTCTCTCTCTATCTCTCCCCCTCTCTCCCTCTCTCTCTCTCTCTCTCAGTATCTCTATCTCTACCTCTCCCTTGTTTTGTTTTGTTTCTTCTTCTTCTTTTTTTTTTTTTTTTTTTTGAGACAAGGTCTTCCTATGTAGCCCAGGTCGACCTGGAACTTGATATGTAGCCTAAGCTAGCTAGCTTCAAACTTGAGTTCCTCCTGTCTCAGCCTCCTGAGTGCTAGGATTACAGGCATGCACAACCACGCCAAGCTGACCTTTCCACTTGAACACCTCCTGAAAACCTCCATTCCCTGGTTTCCATAGCACCCCAATATTCCTGTATTCCTTCCACACCTGGGACTCTTTTCAGCATTCTCCCTAAATGAATATACACCCCAATCTCTTCTGTATCTTCGGTTTTTTTCTCAAAACAAACACTCTCTTTGGCCTGTATCTTCAAACTCATGTGATATTATATATTTTCTGAAAACTGTGACTCTCAAATCTAGAACCTTCTTACAGATATACATACATACATACATACACACACACACACATATATACACACACACACATCACACATATACACATACATTGGGAGAAGGACCCGGCAACCCACTCCCAAAAGTCAATCTGCCATTGAAAACCCTATGAACAGCAGAAAAGGACTGACAATAGTGTTTCACCTGCTGTACATAGGGTCACTATGAGCCTGATAGGGGCTGGGATTTAGCTCAGTTGGTAGAGCGATGCGCTGCAGTCTCTGAGGTCCTGAGTTCAATTCCCAGCACCGCAAAAATGGGAGAGGACCTGGCAATCCACTCCCAAAGCAATCCTGAAACAATCAGCCATTGAAAACCCTGGGAGGGCCGCTATGAGTCAGATACCGACTCTACGGCACCTAACAACAACAACAATGAGCCTAATAACGACTCAACTGCACCTAACAACAACAAAAACAATACATACCATATATATATATATATATGTATGTGTGTGTGTATATATATATATACACACACATACACACACACACACACACACACACACACATTCATGGGCAAGGGTTTAGCTCAGTTGGTAGAGTGCTTCTCTGTGCTCTATGAGGACCTAAGTTCGAACTCCTGCACCACAAAAATGGGAAACGGATGTGGCAGTCCACTCCCAATGCAATCCCAAAACAATCAACCACTGAAAACCCTATGAATATCAGGGAAGCACTGACATAGTGCCAGGCATAGTATAGTGTTCGGAGTATTTCGTTCTATTGTACATAAGGTCGCTATAAGTTGGACCTGACTTGACAGCACCTAACACCAACATACATATCTAGATGCATAAATCAAAATAGATATCTTCAAATAAATAAGGCAGAGGCACCAGTTCTACTGGGGATGTCTTGACCTGTCTTGGCCTCTACTTCCTTCAGGCCTACTGCCTCTAATAGCAAACTGCATATTTTATTCAGGCATCCCATTCACAACCAAGGTCTCGCTCACCATTTCCTACTAATTTGTCTTCCTAAAATTCACCTGCCCTGTTATCCCCAGGTCCTCACAACTCCTCCATTTATCTACATGCTGAGTGCACAGCCTCTCCCCCCCCCCCCAGCCAAACCCCTCCATTTCTCACCTCTGCAATCTCAGCTGTTTGTGAGTTTGGCTTCCTCTCATCCCAACCATTAAGTACCACCTCTAAGCAGCCTTCTCTGATTGTTTCCACCTTTCCCCCAACCCCACCTGACCCCAATGTACATTTACACTCATTTCTATCATATTCTTGATCACCCTGAGCTGCATGCCCATCTGCCTCCTTCTAAAACAAGGCTGTAAAATTTCAGTCTTTTGACAGTATTTGACATGGGGAAGCCAAACAACCAATATCTGAGAGTTGAATTAATGAAGCAAAGAATGCAAATCCACAGCCAGCTCTTTCCCTTCCTCAGAATGCATAGGCTTCCATTAACACTCCACGCACGTTTCCCTTTCTTCTACTCTCTGCCATTCATTGTCACAGATGTTTTATCCCTCTATTAAAATTCTCTTAACATCTGGTCAAAGTACAGTGAATTCCCATGGTTTTGAAAAATGTCCTTTCTAAATGTCATAATTTTCCAATTAATCGTCAAAGGGATGAAGGGATTACTGCAGGCAGAGAGGCTAAAAAGAGGAGGTCTCTGGGGCCGGAAACCGCAAGAGCAGAGAGGACATAGGGCCAAATGCAGGAGCCCTGAGGGGTCTGGGTGACTTATTCCTGCCCGCATCGTTCACTGGAGCCTCCAGAAACAACAAGGGGCAAAAAGGAAACAGCACAAGTCACAGTGGAAGTAAATCTATTATAATAATTCTTCTCCATTGGGAATATAAATACACTTAGAAAAACCAGGCTATTTAGCAAAAAGACCTCTGATTCGGTGATTTCAGATTTTACCTGGGAAGGGCTCTGTGCCCACCTGATGATACGTTTTGGACCCCAAGTACCAGACATGGCAAAGTTGATATAGCTGCATTCATTCAAACGTGTTCCAGTGTTTGCTCTTTAAAAACTAAAATAGACTTCCAGAGTGCTAATGAATTTTTGTGGGTGTGGTAAGAACAAGAAATCCATCCTAAAAATAAAAATTACTGAGACTTACATCAAAATAAAAGGTTCCACTGACTAGAAAATTAAAAATACAAGAAATTGCAAAATAGGTTACATATAGTATTTGCATATGTATTTCCTGGAAATGAATTTATACATGCTATTATTGCTTTCTTGGGGCTGGGATTTAGCTCAGTTGGTAAAGCGCTGCTCTGCAGTCTCTGAGGTCCCAAGTTAGATTCCTAGCACTATAAAAACGGGAGAAAAGCCTATAAGGGTCACTATGAATCAGGCATGACTCAAAGGCACCTAACAATAACAATGACAACAACAACAACAATTATTCGTTTCGATTTATGGATATGGAGATAAGTCCCAAGGAAGTCCCACAACTAACTAGAGGAACTGAAATATTTAGCAGATACAGCTCAGTCCTGAAGATACAGCCCCCCTGCCTGTAAGGAACACGTTTCCTTGGGGACAGGACTGTCACTAATAACTAGCTGTAGCATCCCTCACCCATCCTGGAGGCAGAAGCCTCCCTAACCAAGATTTAATTCCCCAAGCTTGCCTGAGTACCAGCCCTTGCAGGACTTTGCAAGGGCCACTCCTCTTCTCTTTCCACCTTCTACACATCCCACCTGGAGTTCTCACACTGAATAACATCTGCTGGCTGGCAAATAAACATCTACATTTCAGCCCCAAACTGTGCCTGAAGCTGCAGCTTCCACCCACCTCTTCTCTTCTGCTCGAGACAAAGAATTACCTCCAACCTAAGGGGGACAAACAACTGATGATCTCCCTCCCCAGCTCAGTTTCCTCCCCATCAAAACTGCAGTCAATAAGTAGACCGAACTAACCCATAGGCAAATGGGTGACAGCATTCATTCAGTACCTTCAAAGAAGGCCAACGTGGCTGGGAATACTCAGGGACTAGAGCAGAATAAAAGAGATTGGCTACGTCGATGGCAGCAAAATAGTTCCTGGGGCCTTTGTCCTCGGTCATCTCAATTATATTGGGTCCGGATGCCCTAATGGGAGGAACTACAGAACTCAGGTCATGACAATCGATTGATGTATTTGTTTATGCCCTATTTAACCCACTAGAATTGAAACAACTGGAGGACAAAGACTGTTTTGTTCTCCAGGGATTTGTTCTCCAGGGATCCCAAGGACCTAGAACATAGTATTATACATGTAAGTATTATGGACTGATTGATTAGATATAAAAGGAAATAGAAATAAAGATAGTCTTTGCCCAAATGATGGATAAACAGTTTTTGAATGCTTAGATACTTTCTACCACACCCACTTCCTGATTGCTAGGAAGTAGCTGAACTTCTTTCAAATTAACTGGTATGATTTTAAGCCATGGTTTAATGTCTGTACTGCACATGCTGGAAACCGAGGCATAAGGATAATGGAAGTTTCACGATAGCATCTACAGAAAACTACAAGCTAGCCCACAGTACACCTTGCAGAAGAGACTTTGGAAGAACAAGTCAATAAAGACCTTAAATGAACTGCCGCCAAAGCATCTACTCATTAGCACATAACGATGCTGTGATATGTATGCAGGCTGGGAACACAGGGCATCCCTCTTCAGTTCATTAGCCTGGAATGTGGAAAGGTCACTGAGGACATTATAATAAAGGTCATCATGGCTGAAAATTAATCCCTATGTATTTTCATTGTTTCATTTCAATATATTACTGGCTACGTGCCAGTATATAGGTTAATAAAAAGACAAAAAGGAGTAACTCTAAAATACAATTTGGGGAACGCAAAAGAAGGAGGGAGAGATCTAGCAAAAGGAGGAAATCCTGGGGGGAGAGGGGGGAAGAGGAGGAATGAGGAGGAGTGAGGAATGGGGGAGGGGTGACCTCAGAGTGAACAGCCCTACTTTAGTAATACTGGAAATAATTATAATAACACAAATCATACCAAAGAATGGTATTAATATAGATGGGCTAGAAAATTCATGTAATAGTACTGACAATGTAAAAAGGAAGTTCACTACAGAATCAGCTTCGATCTTAAATAGAATTGGAACGCAAGGGTATACAGAAAAATATTACCATAAAAAGAGAAGGAAATGGAAGAGAAGTCTTTGGTAGGGGGGTGGGATGGGGGAGGAAGTGCACAAGAGGGTAAGTGGGGACTTATCTGTGTAATGTACAACAAAATACATATATGGAAATGTCACAATGAAAAGCATGTCAGAATGAATCACATTAAGGTGTATATTAAAAATTTCCAATAAAAAATGGAAAGTCAAATATATATATATATATATATATATATATATATATATATATATATCTCCAGAAAAAGGAATGAAAGATTACATCAATTTTGAAAGGAGTCCCTAAACAATGAAGGGGTGAAACACTGCTCCAGGATCATTGACTGCCTGTGTTTGCCAAGGTTAAGAACTTTCCATGGTGTTCTGCAAAGCTGCAATGATCCATCCTGCCTGCCCACACCGGTGCGGAAGAGACAGCGCTGCACACGTCGTAAAAGCAGAGTCTAGACCCAGATGGCTTGGGTCCAAACCCTAGCTCTGCCATTATCCTTATGCCTCGGTTTCCAACATGTGCAATTCAGACATTAAACCATGGCTTAAAATCATATGAGTTAATCTGAAAGAACTTCAGGAAAGAACTTCCTAGCAACCAGGAAGCAATAAAGAAAATTTGATAAATACAAACAAGTAACACGAAAAAAAATGCTTTTAAATCTTGCAGGAAAGAAATCTCTAACAACCAAATTAGTGCCATCCTAAAAAGAAGCAATAAAAGCATTCTGGTGTTTAATAACAGCTGTGAGAGTATGCTGCCTTAGAGTTAGGAAAACTCCACATCTGCCAAGGAAATTGGTAAAAGAACATTCACAGTAACAAAAACTTAGGAATAATACAGGTGTCCGCTAAGATCATGAAATTTTTCACGGTATATCACAGTAAAATGAACAGACAATAGCTCCATGCAATATATATAAATGTTGTTGTTGTTAGGTGCCCTCCAGTCGGTATCCAACTCATAGCAGCCCTACTTACAACAAGGGAAACACTATTGTCATGCTTCTCTGTCATTCATAGGGTTTTCAATGGCGGGTTGATTTTTGGGAATGGGTTGCCAGGTCTGCCTCCCTAGCCTACAGCACCTGGTATTCCCAGGCGGTCTCCCATCCAAGTACTAACCAGGCCCCACCCTGCTTAGCTTCTGAGATCTGACAGGATCAAATGCCACAGTGCTACAGCTACAGGCATATAAATATTACAAACATAAAATTGAGAAGAAAATGTCAAGAATAATATATAATACAGCAAATCAGTATTTACTCCAAATAGAAAGAAAGCAAAACTAAATGAAACTTTGCATTTGATAAAACTATATTACAAAGGGAAACAGAAACAGAAACGTTGCAGTAGTGCAATGTGAAAATGACTGGACCTTGTATGAACACAGCTATTTCCACAAGCAAGCCACCTTAACAGAGTTAGAGGGCTCACTAGTCCTCAAGCTCCTTGCTTTCCCTTCTGCCTAGAACACATTCCTCCATGTCTGTATTAGAACCTAATTTGTTCTCTGAGGTCCAGATTAAGTGCCAGCACCCCCCACACACACCACTAGTGCAAGAGGCAACGATGCTTCCCCAAAGTCTGCTGAGGACACACCGTATCTCTGTGATGCTCAGCAGACTCTGCTATGCAGCCTGGCTTCTTCTGACTTATGACCTAGTCTCCCCTCTGTATGGTAAGGCCAGGAGCCTAGAGCCTCTGCCTACTCATTACTGTAGCCCCTCATTCCCCACTACAGTTATTTACACATACAAAGTACCTAATATATGCTGAGGGCTGGGATTTAGCTCAGTTGGTAGAACACCGCTCTGCAGTCTCTGAGGTCCCGAGTTCAATTCCCAGCCCCACAAAAATGGGACAAGCACGTGGCAATCCAATCCCAAGGCAGTCCTGAAATAATCAGCCATTGAAAACCCTATGAGGCTTGCTATGAGTGGGACACGACTCCGTAGCACCTAACAACAACAACATATGCTGAAAGGCAAATAACCAATAACGAATGACAGAAAGAAGTAGGAGGCTAACATGGGAGAAGATTGTGGAACCAGTGAGTTAGGAAGGGTGGGAGTTGTGACAACAGACTGCAAATAAAAAGAGCACATTTTTAGCAAAGAAATGCAATAAAATGTCAGGTCAGAATTTAGTGAGAGTGGAGGCAGCAAAATGTTTACTTGTCTAAAATGAAAAGACCACAGTTATAAGTAATAAGGTCAATAAATTACGGCATATCCATCCTATTAACTATCATGCAGCTTATAAAACCAATGTAGTAAAACTCTATATTCTGACATATAAATCCAATAATGATGTTGAGTGAAAACAAAGTATAGACATTTATTTATCTACAGAGAGAGAGAGAGAAAGAAAAACCCAATTTTAACTGAAATAAACCAGATAAATGTTTTCTATTTTATGTTTGCAGGTGCAAAGAAAATCATGGTTACTCCTAGGTAGCAGGAGTATTTTTTAAAAATATTTTTCTACATTGGTTGAATTGTCAAACATGCATTGATTAATTTTATAATTTAAAGCAGATAAAATATTTACTTGTAACATAAATGAGTAACATGAAATTAGTTTTATAGATTCACTAATGAAAAAACTTTAATGTAGATACTCAGATTCAGTTCAGGCTTTACTTACTAGGTATAGAGAATTGAAGACACAGGGATACCTAGGCGCATGACCACATTCTGTTCTGGAAGGCTGGTCAGGGTGAACAGCCCAACTTTAATAGTCCTGGAAATAATTATAATTACACCAATAATACCAAAGAGTGGTAATAATATGGATGGGCTAGAAAATTCAAGTAATAGTACTGACAATGTAAAAAGATAGTTCACTACAGAAAAAGTTTCAATCTTAAACATAACTGGGATCCAAGGATATATAGAAAAATATTACCAGAAAAAGACATGCAAATGCAAGAGAGGTCTTTCCTGGTGGTGGTGGCGGGGGGATGGGGGAGGAAGTGCACAAGAGTTAGGTAAAGGGGAATTTATCTGTGCAATGTACAAAGAAACGCATATATGGAAATGTCACAATGAAATGCATGTCAGAATGAATCACATTAATTTGTACATTAAAAATTTCCAATAAAGAAAGAAAACAAAAACAAAAATAAAAAGTGTCCATCAGTTCAAGCGCCCAGCACTTTCTTCCCATAAGGAACAATGTAAATGCATCTATTGGTTCCGGCACCACACTGAAGGGCTAATTCAGACCCACATATTCAACTCGCATACTTAGCAGTAAGCTCTTTTCTGAATTCAATTGTTCTTACTGGTTTCCTTTTTCTCTCACTTTTAGTGCTAGGAAGTTTCTGGGGTGCCATGATGACCATATAGCATATGGACACATCTGTTGTTAGATGGACTCAAGTCAGGTCTGACTCACTGACCCTGTGTACAACAGAACGAAACCCTCCCTGCAACACCGCTGTCAGCGCTTCTCTGTTATTCAGAGTTTTCTATGGTGAATATTTTCAGGAGTGGGCTGCCAGGTCCTTCTTCCTAGCTTGCAGCACGCGGTATTCCCAAGTGGTCTTCCATTCAAGAACTAGCCAGGCCAACCTTGCTTAGCTTCCAAGATCAGGTGTGATCAGATGCTGGGATGCTATGGCTACAGACTACATTTGAATATATATGCACAACAAAAACAAAACAAAAAAATCTACCCATGAAATTGGCGACACAGCACCAGGACTGGCCTCTACTGTTTGAAATGGATATGCTAAGTGAGGCTTTCCCCTTTATTTCACCCCGAAGTATCACAGAGAAGTGGGTTGTGTCATACAGGTCAAGCACAGAACAAGAATTCTCTAAAGAACATTGGGTGAGGACTGAAACGTTTGAGCGCAGAGCAGTTCAAGGGCCGAGGTCCCACTGTCATGGGAAGAAGACTTGCTGCAGGGAAGAAGCGAAAGCAGAAGGCGTCTGAAGAAAGGATGCCCTGAAGACACAAACTTTGATAAAGCGGAGCCTGAACAGATGGAGAGATTCCCATTAGTCTCCTGCACAGGCAGGGGGAAAGTAGTTAGAGCCAAACGTTATGACGCACAGGTAGAAACTCTGAGTCAGGGACGGACTGCCCACAATCCAACCTGTTTGTCCTCACTCACTAGATCCATTTCACCTGGGAAAAAACCTTCACTCTTGCCAGAGGAAATGAAGTTGATTTTATGAGTCTTGTCAGATAACCTGTGTTATGCAACGCTCTTGGCTCATACTAAGAAGGAATGCTCAGGCACACAGGCTCAAACAAGTATTTCCCTTCTGATGCAGCCACACGGCGTTTGGGTCCTCCAGCGTGTCCCTTCAGCAGGGTGAAGAGCACATACCTCTGAATTCACTATTGGAAAGGGAGCACACATATTTGTTTTCTCTCGGAGTAACAGACTCCGTTTCTGGTTCAGTGAGAAGATGAAAGCCAGGGACCTGATATAACACCATACATGCAAGGCAGAGCATTAGGCTCAATCTCGCTGGCCAGGGCAATTCTTGTGGCTCCCTCTGATTATGATCAGTCACACAAGGAGCAGCTCATTAACCA